>CABFWO010006729.1:0-31967 GCA_902155825.1 Timema genevievae | reverse complement strand
TAAACACAAGAACCAACAATGCGCTCATCCACGCAGAGACGGGCACCAAGACTCTAAGAGACCTATTCGTAGGACGAGACGCAAGCGCCTACAACAAAAACCTCCTGCTAGAGGAGAACGCAATAATCAAAAACCTTGGGCAGTATAACCCCCGAGAACTCAGGAAATACAAAAAGCCAAGACTGGAGTAGCAGGTCCCCACCCAACTTCACAAATCACAGACTAGCCGGTCCTAGTGCCCATCCCTAAAATCCATCCATGCTATCCAACTTGGCAAACGTCAAGAACTCATTTTTCACAAATTCGAAATCACTTATCCATCCCTCACCTAGTGTCTAACATGATTATGTGTTTTATTTCAGCTCATCCAAATCTCACACACCCACATCGGGCCCGACTGCGCTTTTGTCTACCATCACAGTGTACCAGGGCTCGATATAGATACTTCACAATATAGCACGCTCTCAAATACACAACTCCTTCTCCCAAATCCATTTGCCTTCCACAATCAATAAACACTCTCACAAAAAGAGGTTATGGTCTGTGACAACAGATCGGTACTCTTAGGTATTAACAAGCCAACTACCTTCTCTGAGGGCCGATTCTGACAGTCAGAGCTGGTAGACAGGCAAACAAGGGAGAGGAAAGACGTTCGGTGTGGTGATTGGTGCGCTTCCTTTTCAATATTTTTGGACCTTTGGACTATATATACTGGAAGATTATCAACGTCCTGCTCGACTTTTTTAAGTTTTTTACGACCCACGAACATTTTACGAAGACTTCGTGAACTAAAGCCAGAATACGAGCATTTTGGTTATTTACTTTTGAGAATCTAGACTTTTTAACAGTTTTTGTTCATCAGGCAAAGGTGAATATTCTCCAGTGGTCATACCACAGACAGCTAGATTGACAATTGAGAAAACTAAAAACTACTCTATTATCAAAACTGACTAAAGCGTTGGAGGCCCTTTTTAGGGCCAACAACAAAAATGGACATGGCTTCTGAACAAGTACTCGTGAAACAGAAAATACAGCAAACTTGAGACTTATCTATACACCTTGGGAAGGACATTAATGTTGATTTGACAGAAGAAGAATCAGACGACAATGAATTCCTCGAAGCAACCATCCTAAAAAGGAAGCTACTATTCTAACAAAAAGAAGACAAACCCCAAAATCAATTAGGGTAACAAATCAATATGAAATACTGTCCGACCAAGAGGAACCCATGGAAACTGTAGAAATGACAAAGGAAGACGCTAGGGAGAACAATCCCTCCCATAGTAGTAGCAGGGACTTCAAACTATTCTAAGATAGCTAAGGCAATGAAGGAAACCATGACGACGACTTTTAAAATATTCCACATTAAAGATGGACTAAAAGTACTCACATTATCCCTTGAAGACTTCAAGACTCTCCAAGCATTCCTTTAAAAAAACCTGTCAAGAATATCACACTTTTACACTCCCGAGGGACAAACCCTTAAAAATAGTAATCAAAGGACTTCCACCCAATATGCCAACAGACGAAATTAAAGATTAGCTTCATACACTGGGCTACACACTGACAGATATCAGACAATTCACATAAAGGACTCAATCAGAAAATAACTCACAAGACAGTATCAAACTTCTACCAATATTCATCTGCACACTCACAAGAACAGATAAAAATTTCAAACTATTCCAGAAAAATTATATAAACAACACAAGGATCAAAATAGAACACTACGTGCAATCTCAAAACTTTATATTACAGTGCCACAGATGCCAAAAATTTGGTCATTCCAAAAATAACTGTTCAAATAACCCAAGGTGTGTCAAATGCCTGGCTCCCCATTTGAGCTCAGACTGCCCAAATAAAGACGCCATAACCCCAGCCAAATGCGTTAACTGCCGAGGTAACCACACAGCGAATTACTCCAAGTGCCCCGAGTATCAAAAAATAATAGAAAAAAATAGAACAGAGACAGCAAAAAGAAATCAAACCACTCACCTCCCCAGCAAAAAATGACTTCCCTCCATTATCGAGTGAGACTACGACAACAACAAACACTACCAATTCTTCAAGATCATATAGAGATATCTTACTAAGCAAACGAGACGGCCCGCAAAAACAGAGAACAAGAACAGAAAACCCCATTTGACTTCAAGGAAATACTTACAATCTTCAAAGAGCTAAATATATGCGGATTTCTAAAGCATCTTAAAACCTATTTAACTAAAATCAAACAGACACCAGATAAAATGACCAAGCTCATGGTAATAATAGAAGCAGCGACTGACTTCTACTTTGGACACGATGATGACTAAACCACACACTACAGATAAAAATACGCTTAGAATACTCATATGGAATGCAAACGGAATCCTACAACAAAGGCATGAATTCGAAGAAATATTACTAACCTACGGAATCGACTCATAAGCGAAACACACTTAAAGCCAACTAAACGATTCAGTATCTCCAGTTATAACATATACAGAACGGACAGAGTACTCGGAAGGGGGNTCCAGTTATAACATATACAGAACGGACAGAGTACTCGGAAGGGGGGGGGGGGTACAGCCGTTCTCATAAAAGATTTTCTACCACACTACAGGGCAACCATTCAAGACTCAGAAAACCTTGAAGCCACAGCTGTAACAGTAAACACCAAAACTGGACATATCAACTTTGTGGCCGCCTACAACCCCCCATCCAAGATTTTGCTTAAAACTTACCTCGACAATGTAACTACAATCAATAACTTCCTAATCGGGGGGGGATCTGAACAGCAAGAACACAACATGGAACAGCCGGACAACAAACAGAAATTGACGTAAATTAGAAGAACACTCAACCGAAACAGATTACAACGTAATAGCCCCTGAAACACGAACTTTCTACCCTGGAAATCACCTTCAAAGACCGGACGTATTAGACATAATATTAACAGATATGAAAATAACACCTGAATCCTTAACAGTAATCCAAGAACTAGACTCTGACCACAACCCAGTACTATGTGAATGGGACATTAATACAGAACACCGAACCAGATGGCACAAACCAACATCAAGGACAACAGACTGGACAAAATTCAAAACCAACCTACAAGAAGCCATCCCAAGAAACTTAGAAATCTAAACAGAAGAAGATATAGACGTGGCCATAGCTATATTAACAATGACAATTCAAGAAGCATACAAAGTACACACCGTGGCCTCCCGGATACAGAGCGACCTAAGGATTGACCAGCCTGAATTAAACTTCCTGATAGCCCAAAAAAGAGAAGCTCGCAGAGACTGGCAGAGGCTACGTACACCACAGGAAAGAACTAAATACAACTGACTTAAAGCACAGGTGAAAAGATCAGTCAATACTATTAGGAGAGCTAACTGGAACAGTTTTGTCATGGACACAACAACTAGCACACAAAAAACATGGACATTAACGAAAATTCTGAAAGGGACTGCAAATAAAAGGGCATACCAACCATCTATGGACAGCAAGGAATAGCATACACCAACATAGATACAGCCAATGCGATAGCGTTAACACTAGAACAATAATTTCAACCCAACCAAGTGCAGGACCCAGAGTTCAATAGAGACGTGATCAGAAGGGTTAATGCCTACATGGACAGACCAATAACTGAAACACCAGATCTAATAACAGAAGTGGAACTTCTATACGCTATTCATTCTCTCCAACCAAAAAAGGCTCCAGGAATAGATGTAATCAAAAATGAGACACTGAAATACCTACCGCAAAATGCAATAGATTTACTCACTCAAATACTAAACGCAAATCTTAAACTGACTTAATTTCCAAAATCTTGGAAAAAGGCTAAAGTAATAAGCATACCGAAACTGGGCAAAAATAGCATATTCCCACAAAACCGACGACCAATCAACTCAACACAACAGGCAAACTTTTTGAATCCCTCATCCTAAAAAGACTCGAACAGCACTCTGAAGCAAATAAAATAATCCCCGACCTACAATTTGGCTTTAAAAGACGGCATTCCACAATTCATCCGGTACTTAACTTCATTGAGGAAGCCACGGAATGCTTCAACAAAAGAGAATACCTACTAGCAATATTCTTAGACATAGAAAGGGCATTTAATAAAGTGTGGCACTATGGTCTCTTGCTAAAAATGATCATGTATAACTTCCCACTAGGAGACATTAGACTGATAAACAGTTACTTAGAAAACAGAGACCTTCAAGCCTCCATTGAGGGATCACTTTAAGAAAAGGTTCAAGTAAAATCAGAAGTACCACAAGGATCGGCCCTGGCACCTTATCTATTCAATATATACGTTGCAGATATCCCGACCAAACCAAAACTGACAATGAGAATGTTTGCAGACGACACTCTAAATTATACCAGAGAGAGAAACATATACTACGCCACATTAGCACTTCAAAGATTCCTCAAAACTTTCGAGATCTGGCTCTCCAATTGGAGAATAAAAGCTAATAATGCAAAATCCAAAGCTCTGGTGGTATCCAGGAAAAGACTACCACCACCCGAAAACTTCACCCTCTTCCAAGAAGAAATTCCATTCCAAAATGAATCCAAGTATCTTGGCATAACCATAGATAGGAAACTTACCTGGGCAAAACACATCGACATAACAAAGAAAAAAGCGACTGCATTATTTATTCAACTCTACCCACTCCTTAAAGGACATCCAATGAGCCAACAAGCAAAATTAACCATCTAAAAGTGTATAATTCAGCCCATTATCCTCTACGGCTGCGTAGGATGGGGTTATGGAGCAAAGACCCACATCAACAAACTACAACCTGTACAAAACAAAATTCTCAGACTTATAGCTGGAACGGACATAAGAACAAGAACCGACCAACTTCACGCAATGACCAACAGCAAGACACTTTCTGAGATATTTAAAGAAAGAAGAACAAAATTCTATGAACAGTGTGTAGCACACGAGAATCCCATTATACATGCACTAGGAAACTATGATCCACACGAACAAAGATCTTACAAACGACCGAGGCTGGAGTAGAGAGAGAGGGACGAGAGAACAAAAACCCATCCACAACCTCACATTCAAATTCACCATTCAAGAAATATATTGTAGACAAATCAAACATGTATTCCTTTCAGCATCACTCACAACCTCACATTCAACTCCATCTTTCATTAAATGTAATGTACAAAATCAACCATTCCATTGTTTCAACCCTATTCCATGAGGATAAGGGTTAGCGAATGCTGCCTGTAACTCACATAACAAATCAGCCCTTTCTCAGATGACCTAGCCTGGCGCTTCTGTCAGGGTAAATATTCTGAGTCGGGCAACACACAATGTTAATCATGTATTTTGTACTAATAATCAAAAGTACCAAGTCATGTAACGCTAAGTTCATACAACGAGGATAAGGGTCTGCGACAGCAACCTGTAACTCGTATAATAAAATCAGCCAAGACTTCCTCTACTTGCCATTGTCTAAAATGGATAGTGGGGAAGTATAAGCAACAGGGGAAACCCATTCAGTCCTGCTCGGCCTGGCAGCCATTCAATGACTGCCAGAAAGCGGCAGGTCTTGACGAGGGACAAAACAAATTTAATGAAAATTTACATAAGTAAAAAAACCGACAAGGAAACAAATCAGTCATGTAACAAGGTAAACACAACACAATGATGAGGAAAGGAATAATTAATTATTTCGGTACTCAAAAGGAAATAAAGTCATTCTCTAACTGATGGCACTGATCAATAGTGTCACCGGAAGAGAAAGTCATACAAAAAAAAAAGGTCCTGCTCGGATAAGCGAGAAGTGTAAAACAGTGGTTTATGAGGCTCTCATACAACCCCATAGAGTAGTGTCTTCGCACGTAGATTTAAAACCCTTATTAGATTTTCCAATATAAATTTTCCCCCATTAATAATAATATTATTTTCACTGTTTCAGAACCTTTGCGAAATGCGACAACCCGTTAGCTATAATTTTCTGAAAACCACACGGTGTGACCAATTGATCGGTAAGTTTTGGATCTTTCGTCGCTAGTCGTTATTATGGCCGTTATTGTCAAGTCTATTTAGTTTTGGCGTGTTCATTTCTTACGCTGAAAATCTCTTTCTATTTAACCTTCCAAATATAAAGAATTTATTTAATTAAAGAATAATAATTTCCGGGCTTCTCCCTTTAAATGGTTTGCTAAGTGTTATTAGTTTTAGAGCTTCTCTCTTAAATAATTAATCATATTCCTTGGTGACTCGTTAATTAACCATAGAATTCAACGCTCTGACGCTTCCGTAATTTGATTTAAAAGTTTTTGTTTTCGTTTGTTAAATAAAAAAATATAAAAAATTTGGTATATTTGGTGCTTTGTACTTTAATTTGTGATATTCCCCCTTTTAACTTTCTCGTTTTACCTTTCAGACAGAGAAAGTATTGTGATCATAAAAAAATCGAGCTCAAAATGTTGGTGAATTTCTACGTCTCATGATCACCGAATCCGAAAAAGTAGTTTTTGCATTGCCGTCTGTTTGTCTGTCCATCTGCCTGTTTGTACCACGGAGTAAAGCCTAAACTATTTTACCAATCAAGCTACAATTTGGTATATAAGGTTTTCATAGGGTTGCCCCAAGGTATTTTTGGAATTGAATATTCACCCCTAAAATTAAGTGTAGTTTCATTATGGGCGATAAGAGAAAAAACAGATTTTATCATAATCGGCCTAACAATTTGATTAAATTTCATTTTCAAGCATTGATCCATATTTCAAACAAAATTGATACTCTCAATTTTTCGATAACATGACTTTAAGGGATCCGGTCTGATGCGTATATTCTAACATTTTATACCTCCGTAACTCTTTGAGATATGAAATTGCTTATCATTGCAAATATTTAGGTCTATTTTTAATAAAAATCTTTTATTTGAAATATATTTTTATAAAATCAAAGATTTTCAAGCTATAAGTGTATATATATATATACATATATTTATTTATATTTATTTACTATTAAAACATTTAAGGTATTGCGATCGTGAGAAAATGTTGAAGGATATCAACGTTTCATGACCACCCAAACCCTAAAAAGTGGTTTTTGCAATGACGTCTGTGTGTTTGATTAACCCTAAAATTAAGAGAAGTTTAATAACGGGCGAAAAAGGAAGAATATATTTTCTCAAAATTAGCTCTAATGATTTTGATTAAAATTCGTATCCAAGCGTTGATTAAGATTATAAATAAAATGGCTACTTTCACTTTTCCATGAAAATGATTTTAGGTTACTTTACAGAAGCGGGAATTCCCGTATCGCTACAGCTATTTGAGAAACTAAATAATTTATCATTGAAAAATTGTAGTAGGGCCTACTATTAAAAATAAAATATTAAAAAAAAAGACCAATAGCTTCTAAGATATTGGCAAGTATATTAATATAATTTTGTGAGCTTTATTTGTACAGATATACTACCTACTAAGTTTTAATGTAATTATTCTCTAATGTCAAAGAGTAATATTTAAAAATGTAAGTCTCTCAATAAGTTTATGTTATTATTCCTTTAACCTCTTAAGGGATCAGCAATGATCTATCTCTATCATTTTAGACTCAATAGTAAATATTTATCTATATTATTGGTCAAAATTTAAATGAGGAATTTAATAGCAATGCGATAGCCATAAGATGTGCAACACATACAAAAATTTCGAAAATTTTATCCGAAAGTCGAAATTTTAATACGACGTGTTAACCCTTGTGGACCCAATATCGATCTTTCTTATTGGTCCAGATATACAAATCAGGACTTTAATTTCTTAAAAATAAAATTATAAAATTTAAAACCAGGAGTCAACAAAGGTTTTATGAAAGTATAGCACGATTTATGCTCGGGTTTGATAGTGTATTTTTATTTCGTTTCACATTAATTATGAGTTTTGAGTAAATATTTCCATTTTCAAACAATGGAGCGAGAAAGTCCGTGCGGAGTTCCGTGCCATTTATTTTACCTTTTGTAGTTTATTTGAAATTGTAACCAACTCAAGATTCGGGTTGAAGTTAAATAACATCAACCTGTACTCTCAATCGTACTTCAATTTCCCCACAGCCAACCTGACAAATCACTCACAGGGGTAGTTAGGAGGGAGTGACATTTCACTTACAGGGATAGTTAGGAGGGAGTGGCAGTTCACTCACATGGATAGTTAGGAGGGAGTGCCAGTTCACTCACAGGGGTAGTTAGAAGGGAATGACAGTTCACTCACAGGGGTAGTTAGAAGGTAATGGCAGTTCACTCACAGGGGTAGTTAGGAGGGAGTGACAGCTCACTCACATGGATAGTTAGGAGGGAGTGACAGTTCACTCACAGGGGTAGTTAGAAGGTAATGGCAGTTCACTCACAGGGGTAGTTAGGAGGGAGTGACAGTTCGCTCACAGGCTAGTCAGGAGGGAGTGACAGTTCACTCACAGGGGTAACTAGGAGGGAATGACAGTTCACTCATAGGGGTAGTTATGAGGGAGTGACAGTTCACTCATAGGGGTAGTTAGGAGGGAGTGACAGTTCACTCACAGGGGTAGCTAGGAGGGAGTGACAGTTCACTTACCGGGGTAGTTAGGAGGGAGTGACAGTTCACTTACAGGGGTAGTTAGGAGGGAGTGCCAGTTCACTTACAGGGATAGTTAAGAGGGAGTGACAGTTCACTTACAGGGGTAGTTAGGAGGGAGTGACAGTTCACTTACAGGGGTGGCTAGGAGGCAGTGCCAGTTCACTTACAAAGTCATTGAAGAATGAAAACATAAGAAAAATTCCTAAACCAATGTCTATATTTGATGTTATGTCCTACCATAAACATATCCCACACAGGCCTGTTGAACATCAGTGTGGTGCAGTTTGGCATCATCTAGCGCTTTCAAGACCGCCTCTTTAGCCATCTGCGGGTAATCAAAGTCAGGCCGCCTTCCAGGCTTCTCAAACTAGAAACAAATACATTAATGATACAGTTTCACTTGATGTTTTATCAACACGATAAGTTATAATTAAGATTCCTTGAACGAGGTATTAGTCCTTGATATACCATATGATGAAATTTAACTACGCGAAAACCTTACTACTTTATATCACAAGAACAATAATAATAATATTAGAAGAAAGTATATTTAATTTGCTATTAGAATATTTTTAGCTTATAGTTAAACTTAATGATATTTAGTTCAGTGGGTGAAAGTGAGATGAAACAACATATTATTATTGACTATCTCTGAGCTTATAAAATGACCATCCCCAATATAAAAAAATATTTCGGCCATCACTTTCTCTTTTTTCAAAACCCAGGACAATACGAATTGACGCTCACCGAGATTATAGCTGTCCTTTGGTAGTTGTTTATTGTCCTCACACTAAAAACCCTTCAAATATTTGCTAAAAGAAATAAAAGTTTTAAATACACTCCCCGCCGTCCCCCAACTACCGGGTAACGTTATTGTTTTTTTACAGTAAAAGTATAGCCCTTGACACGCTTCTTTAAAGAGATAAAGCGTCCAGTGATATTTTGCTATTTCCTGAACGGACTGATATTTTGCAGACTTCCTGAACGGACTGGATTGGTATCTCGTGAGGCATTATGACACTCGCCCTGCCTGCCCTAGTCGGTATCTCGTGAGGCATTATGACACTCGCCCTGCCTGCCCTAGTCGGTATCTCGTGAGGCATTATGACACTCGCCCTGCCTGCCCTAGTCGGTATCTCGTGAGGCATTATGACACTCGCCCTGCCTGCCCTAGTCAAATACTCGTTCCAACAGTCACAACACGTCTGCTTTTAGCATAAACGATGTAAAGGCATAGTTATGTAACCATTAAGTAAAAGCCAAGACTAAGCTTATAAATGAAATTTTGTATATTATGTAAAAGTTTATCTAAATTGTAAAAATAGTAATATAATAATAATAAACGTTGGTAAGAGGTGTTACGGTGGCGTATCATCTACGTATGACAGGCGTGCGCTGTACATCTATGCCCAAATGAAAATAAAAATAAAATTATTACTCTGTAAAATATTTATCTTCTAATTTTATGCTTACAGACCGCACACAACAAGATACGTAATTAGGTTCCCACCTAGATGTAGTTTGCGGCCTCGTGGTGTTATAGTAGAGGGAGATTGGTTGTAGCTGTCTCTGTCGTAGAATGCATTCAGCCACTGGCCTCTCGGTTATTTCCGTACACTTTCGTGGTGTGTGTGTGCTTGTCCGTTCGGAGTCACGTCCAATGGCAAGTTTGTTGACGAGGGGTGTAGGAGAGGCTGTGGACAGGCTGTGACTATACAATCATGTCGTAATGCGTGCGGCTTGTTCACAGATCCATCAGTTGTAAAGCGAGAGTGGAGCTGAGTATATACCATGGGTAGTGTATTCGTGTTTGTTAGTTGCAGGGAGTGCATGCAGAGTATTTCAGTGACAGTAAGTTTACAGTTGTAATCTAGTTATTATTTAGGAGATAATTGACATACACACAAAATACAAGTGTTGGACGATCTTGGTAGAAAGAAGTTTTCCTCAATAAGTTTTAGTGAAAAACTATCGATTGTAAGTAACGGTAAACCATTTCCCAGTACATAAAACTAAGACAAAAGTATACACACACCATTTTCCAACAGCTCATTACAAGACGGTGGAATGGTTGACTGATTGCAAAAAGAGGAATAACCAGCAGCACACTTGTCTCGCAATACCAAGATACGCCACTGGAGACATACTACCTGGTGCCCAACTATTGGACAGTAGAATATAGTACCCACAAATATGTAACAAAAGAGTATCGAGAACAGTCAAAGTGATCCAGTCAGGGTCCGAACATGGGACGTTTGGTTACATACGACGCGTGCAGTTACAAAGGGGTGTCGCTAAAAGAGACGTCATTGAATCGACGCTAGGTACTAGATGGGAGCGCGTGCTACAAACGCACGAGTAAAAAACAATCACAGTGCGTAGAAAAACAATACTTGAAAACGAACAAAACTTAAACCAGATTTGATGATTCCGACTGACTCGAAGCTGGATACAACGATAACCGACGCAAGCTAGGTGAGCAGTAGAAAGAAGCCAGACGCCGTGAAGGTCCACAGCATCACAGAGATCAGCGCTTCGTGCCCGCAGAGAAGAAAAACGTGGAAACATACAACCACTAACTTATTTTGATTGGTGGTTTTCAATAGCCAAGGGACAGGTACACACCAATAAGAGGGTTAATGACCAAATAAGGTAAGTCTAACAGTCACAAGTGTTTGCCTTATTGTAAGCAATCGGACAAGGATCAATAAAGAGGTTGTTAGTAAATATTGTTTTTGTTTTGACTCATCATTAAACCAATCAAATTGGACCAGTAGCCAGGAAACATAGAACAGAAGATCAACCAAGCATCGAACCCAAGACTACCATGAATGTATGTGAATAAAAATGATAGGATGATGTATTCAATTGAGGGGACTTTGAAAAAACCCAACAAGGATTAGGTGAAAGATGGGGAGCGACTGCTCATTTACTTCATGGCGTCACAAGTGACACGATACTGGAATGTTAAATACATGGTATAGATGACGAAAACTAGGCCTAAGTAGAAAAACTTGTCGTGAAAAAACTATTAAGAAGATGATGCAAACAATTCAGAACCTAGGGAGAAGTTTATTGTCAGCCAAAAAAGTATTTGTGATAGCCAAAAAAGTGGTAGTGAGCAAACTAAAAATTCTCATAGGAAAATAGAAAAGGTGTTTTAAGTTGAAATACAGAACACTAAACAAGAATTTAATGAACTAAAGGGAAAACAGGCTTTTCTTAAAGGCCGTATGGACAGAATCAGAGATACACAAATTTATACGGTAGTCTTAAAACATATTCTGTAAGATATTCAAAGATATCTTAAACTTTCCCGGGACACATATATTATAATCTTGAAAATTTAAAGAAAAGTTCGGGAACTGTTCTTCCATTTCTGAATAGCCAAAATATTGTGTAGTTCAACACATTTGTTGCATTCGACAAATAATTATATTTTTCAAGGGCTGGTACCTTTATAAAACACCAGAAAAGACTTGTAGTGTTCCACCCTTTTTATTCATTATCTTTGTAATATAATCTGTTGTTGGCATTGTGGCTAAGAAAAATGGTAGAGGTTTCAAGGTTTAAATAAATAAATGTTTGTAACATTTCTCTATATTAGCTCTTTTCCAATATTTGGCGACCGTGACAGGACTTAATTAATCATGGCAAGAGTTAGGAAAGTGAGAAGTGTTACAAAAAGATCGTTTATGCGGATGTGCAACTAGATGGCAAAGGATCTTAATGCCACCGATCCTTGTGTTGGTTTGGAAGGAGAATGCGAGTTTGAAGAGCTCCAGATTCTGGATATACAGGTATTTGAGTGTGTTTTAAAAGCCGATCGAACAGAGGAAGAACTTGATGCCGAAAATAAATCAGCAGAGGAATATTCGATTAACTTTTTAAGGTTAGTGCTACAGTGGAAAGTAAAATCAAAGGCTTGGATATTGTAAGTAATGTATCTGTAGGCCTACACTTGGGAAATAATATAGTATAAACTAGAAAATTTATGCTTCCACCGATTGAGTTTAGAAAATTTGGAGAGGACTTACGTGATTGGTTGTTGTTTTGGGCTCAATTTAAGAAAATTTATGAAGATGGAAGAATTGATCCTGCAGATAAATTCCAGTATTTAATACAGGCAACAGTACCTGATTCTAGTGCTAAGGAACTCGTCGAAAGCTATCCTTCTTCAGCCTCCTGCTACCCCAAAAACATAGAAAGTTTAAAAGCACGTTTCGGTAAGGAAGATCTGTTGGTAGAAGTGTATGTCAGAGAACTATTACTGTTGGTTCTACTAAAAACAATAACAGTATCTTCATATTCTTTGTCCTTTCTGTATGACAAACTAGAGTCTCACTTAACAGCGTTGGAGTCTCTAGGTGTAGCCACAGAGAGGTGTGAGGCCATGTTATTTCCATTTGTTGATTCTTGTATGCCAGAGGATTTACTTAGAGTCTGACAATTACATACTGCGAGTGGGGTGTCACCGAAACACCGTCTTAATGAGCTCCACAGTGAGGTAGAAGGTAAAGAAAGAATTTCAGTGGCAATGGTTGGTTTCGATCTTAAGAGTAAGTCACTCAAGGAAAAGACGAGTTTGTACCAGAAACCTGGATAAGAAATTATTACAGTTGCTGGCTTATTCGCCTCAAAGGAAGATAACGGTAAGGCAATTTACAACTGTTTGTTTTGTAATGGATCTCATTTAAGCCATGAATGTTTTAAGGCTCACGAGATATCATTAATGCAAAATAAGAAGATAACTGAGAAAAGGTGTTGTTTTTGCTGTCTAAAACCAGGCCACTGTGTTAATAATTGTAAAACTTTTGTAAGGTGCATGGTCTGCCAAAACAAACATTTGACTATTATGTGTCCAGAGTTACCATCTCACAAGACTGACCGAAGAGAGCACGAGAAAAATGGTAGTCTAGGTGGAGGAAATACAGAGTCAACAGGTCAGAGAAAGATACAGTCTGTTGACACTCTTCAAACTTTAACAACGTGTACTCCGGATGTTTTTCTTCAAACTCTTGCGAGGTTAATAGGAAAGGATGGTGAGCGGCTGGTCCGAGATATAATTGATACTGGTTCACAACGGTCATAAGTCTTAAAGAACGCTGCTATTGAAATGGAATACATCCTTATAAAGGAGGAGTTGATAAGTCATTCTTTATTTGGAGTTGATAATACCAAACCCTGCCTACACAAATACTATAGAGTTTACTTGGGAAATTTGTGTGGAAATTGTGTGTGTAATTTAAAAGCGTTACACAAGGATACTATATGTGGTGGTATAGCTCGCACAGGAAATGGACCTTGGTTGCAAGGGTTGAAAGCTTCTGGCATAAATCTGACTGACGTACAAGGAAGACCAGTTCCTATTGAAGAGTTGATAGGAGCAGACTTGGCAGGTAAACTGTGTACAGGGAAGTGTAACAGAACTGAAAGTGGTTTAGTTTCCATGGAAACTAAGTTAGGTTGGACACGGTTAGGTTGGGAACCAGAACTTAAGCAATGCAGCCACGACTGTAAGTCTATGTTTGTAAATGATACGTCAATATCAGAGTTGTGTAATTTGGAACTCATTTGTATCAGGGTTCCTGCAGAGCAGAAAAGCAAAGAAGAGAAGTGCCAAGCTATTTTGCAACAGTTTCAAGAAACGGTATCTACGGAAGAAAATAGAAGATACGAAGTTCACATGCCATGAAAGGAAGGTCGTCTAACCTTATCTGATAATTACGAATTGATGTTGAAAAGACTCGATTCCACCGGTAAGAAGTTGAAGAATAATGGATGTTATAAATATTACCAGGAAGTGTTCAATGAATGGCTACAGGAAAGAATAATAGAAGCAGTTACACAAAGTTAGCTGTCTCACCCCATACATTATCTTCCACATTGCCACGTTTTAAAACAAGATGATAATATAATTTTTCAATGCATCTGCAAAGACAACACAAAGTCTCTCGTTGAATGACTGTTAAATAAGGGGATCAGTATGATAGAATGCATTCCATCAATTATGATAGGATTCCAAATGAAACAAATAGTTGTTACAGCATATATAAGACAGGCATTTTTACAGATAAATCTTTATGAAGGGGATAGATATTCTCTACGTTTTCTGTGGTTTAACAGTAAAGGAAATATACAAGTTTGTCGCCACGCCAGGGTAGTTTTTAGAGTTAATTGTAGTCCTTATTTATTAGGGGCAGTTGTTAATCACCACTAGTCTCACAAGGTTTCTCTCTGCGAACAAGATGATAATTTTGAGTTACAACATATCATTCAGAGGCTAATAGATAGTTTTTCTGTGGACAATTGTGTCACTAGTGTTAACAGCGAAATGGAGTTAAATGCTTTCATGCAAGAAGCAACAAACAGTTTGATGTGAGAGGATGGGAACAAACTAGATTGTATGCGAGCTCAGACAGAGATTAAAATACTAATATTTTGGGGTTATTGTGGGATCCAGTAAATGACCTGATTCAAATTAGGACTGAAGTTTTACAATACAATGTGATTGAGAAAGTGACGAAAAGGAAACTTTGTCTATTTTCAATAGTGTATTTGACCCTATTGGGTTTACATGTCCTGTATCTCTGTGTCCTAATATTATAATGCAGTCAAGTTATAAGACAAAGGAAAGTCGGGATGATGAGGTTGGTGATAACATAAAGGAAGAATTTCTGAATTGGTTGAGGGATTTTCCATATCTGTCTAAAATAAAAATACCTAGGTGAATAGGTGGACCAGTGTTTCCAAATTGAGTTTACATACCTTCTGTGCTGCGAGTTAATAAGCATATGCTACAGCAGTTTTCATAAAATACCAATTTATAACTGGAGTGACGGTACAGTTACCTCAGGCAAAGATTACAACGCCTCGGTTGGAGTTGTTAGCAGCCACTATTGAAGCCAGACTACATACATCTGTATGGAGAGTGCTTAGTATAGAAGATGTCGAGCCTTTCCTGTGGAATGATTTGACTACAGTACTCTTATTTCACATGATGGACCTTGGTCAGAGTTTGTTGGTAGCAGAGGGACAGAGATAAATGCATTTACATCGTCAGAAAGTTGGAGACATTTTCCAAGTAATCATAATCCAGCTGACCTGCCATCCTGTGGTTGGGGAGTCAAACATTTGTTGGAGTCTCGGTGGTGGGAAGGACCAGTGTGGTTGAATGAACAGTCAGAAGCCTGGCCTAAGTCTGCCAAACATATCAATGTAGAGGAAATTGCTTTTGAAAAGAAGAAGTGTGTCATGACTTCAATGATGTCCATACCAACAGAGGTAGAGAACTGGTATTATAGATATTTTTACAAGTATAGTAAGATAATCCGGCTGGTAGGCTGGATATTCAGATTTGTGCCCAATTTTCAACATCCTCAAAATAGATTGAAGGGATTATTTACTGTTCAAGAACACAACAATGCTGAGATCTTCATTATGAAACAAGGTAAAGGGGAATTCTTTGCCAGTGAAAAAGATGTTAAACTTTCTTCTCTATGCCTATTTTGGGATTAAGATGGTCCCCTACGCTTAAAAACCAAGATATTTGAACGTAAAGAATTAAGAATTTTAAAAGTCCTATAATTCTACTTGCTAAATACCCTGTAGTTAAAGTGCTTGTCAAAGACCTATATGACGAGTCAAACCATGTAGGAGTGCAAGTATTGAATGCAATTTTAAGAGAATGGTTTTTGATATTAGGAGGAAGGAGAGCAATCAAGTTTATAGTATCAGACTGTGTGGTGTGCCGAAGATATAGTGCTCAGATAATGGAATCCGTACCTGCTTCATTACCAGTTCATCGTGTACGATATGCTATTCCTTTTGAAGTGGTGGGTGTAGACTTGGCTGGACCACTTTTTCTAAAGGACACAAAAAAGGGATGGTTATGTTTGTTCACAGTTCGGACAGTCCGTTTGGAGTTAGTGACAAGTTTATCAACGGATGTATTTCTACAAACTTTTCGACACTTCACAGCAAGAATAGGGCGATCTTCAGTAGCTTACAATGATAGTGGTACAATTTTACAGGTGGTAAGAAGATCGATTGGAACAAAATAAAGGACTATTCTATACTATAAAGAATTCAGTGGAAGTTCAATCCACCTAGTGCTGCATGGTGGGGAGGATGGTGGGAGCGACTGATAAGAATTTTGAAGGAAACTCTCCGGAAAACCCTTGCTCGGCTTCACTAAAATTTGAAGATTTGACAACTATCCTTTGTGACCGTGAAGCCTTGATGAATGCTCGACCTTTGACTTACATGTCAGAAGGCTCAAACGTCTTAGCACCACTAACACCAGAAATGTTCATACAAGAATTGAAGGAAGTGGGTGTGCCTGATTTTGATGTCGCAGATTCTACAAAGCTTTGCGGAAGAATATGATACAGAAAAGTCTGAGAGAAGCCTTGAGACAAATATTTCGAAAGGAATACCTGGGATAACTGGTACAAGGAAGCTTTACGGAAAGGCTCAGGAAACTGAATGTCGGGGAGATTGTGCTAATCTGCAGTGTCAACATGAAATGGATTGACTGGCCTATATCCAAGGTTATAGATATGATAAAAGGACATGATGGGGAAGTCCGGTTGGTTTGACTTGAAACATCATCGGACATGTTTCTCCGGCCGTTGCAGCAATTCTGCCGTTTGGAAGTTATTAGGCATGGAGAAGGCAATAAAATAATTATATTAGGAAAAGAGTACCATGAAAAGGAATGATATTATGTTGGCCTGATTAATCTTACTAAGTTTAGTTCTATATCTAACATTGACGAACGCAATCAGAAATTATATTTTGGATGGAAAGAATATATAATCCCACTAAGCACTTTTGAGCTGGAAACATTAGACAGATAGCTAGTAAGATAAATAGATATGGATGGGAAACTTTCAATCATTGGCGATCCTACCATCTTAAAGAGTCATATCACCTGCTCTGAAAATAATGACTTCACCAAACCTAAAAACTTTGAGTCACTGCTTGGTTTCAATGCAGTAATTCTGACTGGAGGAAAGACGCACATCTCAAACCATACAGTGAATATTCTACATGTAAACGTGATCCGAGTAGAATGCAGTCTTGCTCGTGATGCTTCCGTAAATGGGGAACCTAGCTATACTCTGAATGAATTCAGCATGCCTGTCCCTTCAGGCTGTAAGATAGTGGAAGCACTCAATAATATAATTTACCTTTCGGTCACGAAACGAGTAGTAGAGACTCTCTATGTACGACTAGAAAACGAAAGAGACAAACGATCAACTTTAGGAATGAGGCTATACATGTTATATTTTTCCTAAAACTCTAGATGTTTTTCTTTTTCACACATTCGTCTACAATATTTTGCCAGGTCATACATGGACTACCCCTTCCTTTTGATCCATACACACTATTTCTTCGTATATTTCTTCGTTACTCGAGCCACAATCACAGGGGCGGCTCTAGCCAATGGGTGCATGGGCATGTGCACCCCCAAAATTTAAAAAAATAAAATAATTATAATTTGTTATCCAAGTTTATATATAATAACTTCATTTTATGTTTATTTTCATAAAAGTAACTTATTTAGTGTTTAATAATGACATTTTATTATTAGCGAGCGAATGTCTTTGTGTCAGAGGCAGACAAAGATTTTTACTTAGATCCGGGGTGCAGAGCTCCTACACCTCAGGCTCTGTGTATTTAAGTTAGGCCGAGCGCGCACGAAACTAGTCGGAGGTCGCCGAACAATGGCTATTCTCGGGCACAATCAGTCGGCACCCGAGCTGCCCTTCACTCAGAGGATGTGACGTCTGGCGCACCACACTAACGTCTCTAAAAGTTACGCATCGAATCGTACCTGTACAATAAAAAAGTGGTTTCTGTTTTTAAGTAAGTTCACAGAATGTGTTAAGCCAATAATAACTGAAGTGCGTGTTTTTGTTTTTAATTAATATCGATTCTGAATGCTTCTTTTGTTTCATTTATATTAACTAGAGTCCAAACAACAATGAACACTATTAAGGACATAGCAAGCAAGCCATTATAATATCAAAAAAGGACTTGAAATAAAGAAACTTGGCCCTCCAAGACCACAACTTAGCCTATAACTTACTTATCATAGCAAGAAGAGAAACTACAGTCGTAGTTTTAACCAGAAACTGTATTAGAAAGCTACTTGGATTGCAAGGTGTGACGAAAAATTATTTTATTGTACTATTTTTGGCTCTGTGGACAAGTGGGCAACTACAGGTGTAGTTGATCTCCCACACTTGGATGAGAAAATAAAAAAGCATTCGGTAAGTAAACTACATTTGCAAAATGAAATGAATCTGGCAATCCTGGGGTGGGTAGACATAACACAGCAATTAGACGAAAGTTACAGAAAGTCACTTAAAAAACAGAGTGAATTAGTGAAGAGAATAAGTTAAATAATTTCCCGAACAATTGATTGCATCAAATTTTGTGGGGTTTTTTTAGTTGAGTTTAAGAGCCTATGATGAAAGTGTTGAAAGTTTAAATCCGGGAGTTTTTAAAGGACTATTAGATTTTGTTGCATCTTTGAATAACATAGTACAAGAACATCTGGAAAGTTCAAACGTTTTCAAAGGCACTTCAAAAACAATAAAGAATGAAATTTTGGATGTTCTACTGATAGTAGCGCATTCTTATATAAAAGAAGAAATTGAAAAAACTTAGTACTTAGCGGATGAAATCACTGACATAGCATACGAAACACAGTTGTCTATCGTACTTCGTTACCCAATTAAAGGGTCTATTTTTTAAAGGTTTTGGAGCTATTTACCACTCACAACTCACAGATAGAACTGCCGAAGGTATAAATTCAACAACATTAAAATCGATTGTTCTTGGAATAGATAAGAATCCTGGGAAACTAATAGCCCAGACATATGATGGCACCACTGTGATGAGTTTAGCAACAGTTGGGGTCCAGCAACTTATCTAAGCTCAAATTTTGTTCATTTCTGTGCGCACCAAGGAAGTTCAGCCACGCAGCAAGCACTTCAAAAGAAGCCAAAATATTATTTTCTGACATTCAAGAGATTGGACTATTTTTTAGCCGTTCCCCAAAAAGGACTGACATTCTAAATGAAATAGTTAAAAAAAAACTACCGCAAGCTATCCCTACTACATGTAATTTTCAAAATAGAAGCGTGAATACGATTTACGAATACAAACACAGCCTTGTAGAATGTTTTGAGAGGATATGGGGATCAGAAACAGACACTAAAACTATTTCACTTGCATCAGGGTTCGTTAGATTATTGCAAGATGAGAAGTTTTTATTTTGATTGGGCATTTTCCACACTGTGATGCCTCACATAGACATGTTATTCAATCATATCCAGAGTAGTAAAATAGAACCCATTGAAGTTAAGAAATTTACATCTGATTTTATTGCTGCGATTGAGAAAATACGGAATTATTTCCCTGGGGATCAAATTGAATCTACCGGAGAAAATGAACCTCCAATTAGCAAGAAAAGATGACAAGATGGAAGTCCACTGCGCAGTAAGCTATCATCTATTGTGGTGTGTGATATCATCATTAACCAAGCTAAATGTAGATTCGAGTTCAACAATAATTTGTCAGTTGCTCTTCTTTTATGGCAGAAAATTTTGAAAACTACAATGAAAAATTTCCTGATGAACACTACTTGAACACCAGTCAAGCTTTCCCTTTCATTGAAAACAGAACTTCAAGTCTTGTATTCTAGGGAAGATTTACGAAGTGCATCAGAAGCATGTGCCTTACTGCAGTTTTTTTTAAAGAACAATTTAAAAACAGTTTTTTTTCAGAATCTGTGACGCTTCTGAAAATAATTGTGACTATTCCAATGACAAGTGTAGAGAATTAAATGTGCTTTTCCACTTTAAAAGAATAAAAACTTTTTTGAGAAAGTCTATGAAACAAGATCGTTTGAATGCTTCAGCCATGTTGTCAATTTCTAAATATCTAATCCGTTCAATACCAGATTTCAATAAACTCGTTATTGAAGTGTTTGCCAAAACCTAACACCGAAAAATGAACTTTTCATGTGTGTGGTTGTGAAAGAAGACATTTAGTTTTTGTCTAGTCCATAATATTCCATTTTCTAAAACAGTTTTGATAATTATCATTGCAACAAATGCAACTAGGGCTTTTGATTCTATGAAGATATTCATTGCTAACTATCATAGTTTTGTTATGTTTCTTAAAAATAATTTTGTATATAGTAAAAATATTGTTTTGCTAGCAAAACTATTTAAGTTGAAAAGTATTACTTAGCTAACCTGAGAAGGACAATTTATTTCTTGTAAATAAATGCAAGTTAAAATAAATAATTAGGTAGGAATAAGTAGGTAGATTAAAGTATATAGGTTTATTTAGGTAAATATATATTTTTGTATGCGATGTTTTTCAGGAAATCCTATTAATGCTATGTAAATGAAAATGGTATCAATTATTAATTTTTACATGATTAATTAACTTAATTATTTTTGTGCCCTCCCTCAAAAATATTTCTGGAGCCGCCACTGCACACTAATACTATCAACATGCCCAAACCAACGTAAGACGCTTTGTTCCCATTTTCCCATTTTATTCCCCTCCAAGCCGCACTC
The DNA here is from genome assembly GCA_902155825.1 of Timema genevievae. Lineage (NCBI taxonomy): Eukaryota > Metazoa > Arthropoda > Insecta > Phasmatodea > Timematidae > Timema > Timema genevievae. The sequence continues at coordinate 10,785 of CABFWO010006729.1, read as the reverse complement.
CTTCAGCATCCAAACATTACTGACTCTGTCCATACGAGTTTCTCCACACAAATTTATTAGATATTTCATTCCAACCAAATTCACCTGGCTGCTGTGTTTCTCTTGACAAACTCACGCTTCACATCCATTAAACAATGTTGGCGTCGACACACTTTTTTATACTGCCATCTTTGCCTCTAATGCTACTTCATTCTTTGCAATAGTCCACATACATCCAGCTACTTTCCGAGATGCATTCACCCATCTGTCGATTTTACTATCTATCATTCCATTTTTACAGAACATTCTGCTCAGATACACAACTTCATTCATTTGTTACAACAGTTTTTCATTTATACTAAGATGACAACCATTTCCTGATCCACCCTTATCAAAAACTATCACCTGAAGAATCAAATAGCCAAAGCTATTATTTAAGCTTTTAGTGAGGATTACTCCATCTAGATATCATATTCTGAAAATTGAAAAATGACACCTGGACACGGGAATCGAACCAGGAACCTTTGGATTAGTAGTAGTAGTAGGTTAGAGCATTGACGTACCAAGCCATAGGTCCCAGCTTCGATTCCCGTGTCCAGGTGTCATATTTCAATTTTCAAAATATACTATCACCTTAGTTTTGGAGACATTTATACGAAGAGCCATTCTGCCTGTCACACATTCAAAAAATGTAATGCATTCTGCAAACCACCTTCATTCTCAGCCATTAATACGGTTTCATCTGCATATTGCAGGACTATCACATTCACGTTGTCCATTTGTACACCAACCTCGTTATAACAAGCATCCCTCATACACTTATCCACGAATACATTAAACAACCATGGAGACATAGCACAACCTTGTCTAACACTATGTCAATGACAAACCATTCTATCAAAGCTCCCTCCCCCCTAACGCACGCTTAACTTCCATCATACCCCGCCATAAATGCATTTAATAACCATGCATCCACACCATACTCTCACAGAACATTTCATAACATTCACCCGATCGTACACTTTCTCCAGATCAACAAATGCACGATAAACTTTCTTTATTGCTGCCATACATTTCTTAGTCCCTTGTTGCAATGCAAATATCTGGTTCATGCAACCTCTACCTGAAATTAAACCACATTGCACACCCCAAATATTGACCGTGGTTTTTTCACGCACCCTCTCAATAAAATTTTTTCAAAAACTTTGTCTGGAATACTCAACAGACTAAGTGCCCTATAATTATTATATTCACTCTTACTGCCTTTGTCTTTGTACAAAGGAACAATGACAACATACAGTCATTAGTAATATTTGAAATCCCAGCACACACATTGAACTACTCACACATCCTGTCAAGTAGTACCATGCCCTAACACTTAATCATTTCACCTGTGATCCCATTTTCACCCGCAGATTTACCATTCTACAACACTTTCATAGCTTTTAACACCTCAGCCTCATTAATTACTATTTGTTTCATCATAACACACCAACATTGGTATTTTCTTGCACTTCTTGTTTCGTTCTCTTTACCCACTTCCAAAACAGCTTCTTATATCCTTCAAAATCCGTCTACATTCTTTCTCCTTCTTTTAATCTCCTGTACTACTTTCTTTGGATTCATCTTTTATTCGTATATGTCCCATAACCTCTTACGTTTTCTTTCACTCTTTTCAGCAATCATTCGTTTGTATGCTTCTTTCTTTCCTCTCACAGCTTCTTTCTTTTCTCGCACAACTTATTTCACCTGTTCATGCCATTATGCATCTCTTTTTAATTTCCCACCGCCGCAGATCCACACACATCTTTCACGCACTCATACGGGATACAGCCTATATTATTCTCTACCAAGCACTTTCTATATCATAGCCTTTATTTTGACATTCCATTCATGTTCTTGTAAAGTTTATTTATAGCCCAGCAATCTTTCATATTTTGCTTTCACACTTTTATCCTGCAACATTAACACTTCCTCTCCTTTCTTAATTGGCTACTACTCTTGTGTTGCTTCCTCACGAAATTCCAACTACAGTTCTAACTACATTGATCCCTAAGAAATGGTCCGTTTCACATTCAGCTCCACGCACAGCCCTAGTACTCCGTGTGCCAGCTACTATTGTAGGTAAAAATGGGGGGAATTGGTGAAACATCTAGGATATGATTATTTGATCCCATGGAACACAAACATAGGTGATAGCCATCTTGGAGGCGTAGCTATCCAATATGGCGGCCATTCAAATGGCAACCTGAGTGCAATTTTCAAATCTCAACAACGACTTGTAAGATTTTGCTTTTGTGTTTTAATCAACAGATATTTTCTATATCTTACATCTTTTAACTATTATTTTTCACATATTTATTTTTGTTCTCTGAAAAAATTAGAGAAACTTTTTGCTGTTGCAATTTTCTCTTTTATAATTTAGCCTGTAGCTGTAAAAATGATCAAAACTTGAATTTTTTAAAATAGTAAAATATTCTTTGCTTTATGAGTTTTCCAATGATGTGCCCGTCGTCGTGGAGTTCTCACCAGTTATATGTGGCTTGTCAACAAATTAAAATGGCTCCGAAATTAATACTTTTACAAAATATCCTATTAAGAGCCCATCTAAAGAGCGATTAGACGGAAAATGGGGCACAACATTACGCTAGGACCAGAATTGGTCTGGGAGTACTGTTTCCTGCATTCTTCATTTGACAACAGAGAAATAAGGAATAGAACTCATCTTAAAATTACATCCAATTGTTTTTGGTCTAGTTATCAATAACTTGAAACAGATAGATAAAAAACACCAATAGAAATATTGGGGGAGAAACACACTGTAACTATAAACCTTCATATTATTGTATATACGGTGTAGGCTATAGGCCAACAGTAAAACTTGATTATAGCTAGCAAGGATATTATATCACAGTTGTTATGATAAAAAAGATGTACTGATTTTAATTTACGCGTATTCCCATACAATTGCTCAATGTTTTTATTGAGCTTACTACAGAATATAATATATACATTTTGGTAACTATGAAAACTTGAAAACATTCTCATTTGCTCAGAGAGTTGTAATTACCTGGAATTCTCTGAATAGACAAAGAAATGAAAGGGATGCTCTAGCTTTTATGAACACCTGCATATCTATGTATATGTATATATTATATATTAGTATATTTATGTATATATACATAAGTATACATGTATATAAACATAAGTATATAAGAGTATGTATGCATATTCATATAAACATAAGTATATATTAATATATATTTATATGTGGGTATATACATAAATATATATGTATATAAACATGAGTATGTATACATATTAATATAAACATAACTATATATGTACACACATACAAGCCTAATCCAACCTTTAGATCAGGTTGGATTAGGCTTGGTTAGGTTAGGTTAGGTTAGGTTATTGGTTTACTTTTGATTGCTGGTCAAAGCTAGAAGTAGGAATCCTCTCTCCCACCTGACTCTATAGAGATGGTTAAAACTCAAAATGTAAACAGTTTCTATGATATTTCAAACTTTTACCAACATATAACGGTAAATGCTAGGATATACTAGTAGATTCTAAGATTTACCGGTCTTCGGACTTTTACAGCAACATATATACATATATAAATGTATACATGTATTTATATATGTATGCTCATATATAAATAAATACGTATATATGTGTATTTATAAATATATATGCATGTATACCGGTATTTATATATTTTTATATAAGTGTGTATATATACATATATAAAAATACATATACATGTATGTGTGTATATACATACCTATATGATACTGTGAATATGCCTGACTGTGATGAATTTGTATAGGTACCGGTAATTCTACAAGGCCATTGGTTCAATTGGGGAATGTAAACATTTTATTTACTATCTTATACACACGCTGAACCTTTACAAAATCACTGGTCATTTTATAAAATGACGGTAAATATAGACAATACAGTAAAATGTAGTATATTTTCTCCAGACTACATTGGGAAATATTGTATATCATTGGTAATATAGATAAATCATATTATTTGTTAAACAGAACATTGATTTCGGTAAATCTCTAACTTCACAGGCCATTTGACAAATCATGAATTCATCACATTCACAGTGACATATGTATACACACATATTATGTATATATATGTATAAATATATATGTATATGTATAAATATATATGTATATGTATAAATATATATACATATATATGTATAAATATATATATATACATATACAATCAAATTTGAATATATATATATATATATTCAAATTTGATTGTATATGTATATATAACTTAAGAGTACTATATATATAACTTAAAAGTAATATATATATATATAGTACTCTTAAGTTTAAATCACTACCTTTAAAATAATCACACTTGTATTATAAGTTAATTTAATTGATTAAAATACTTACAGGTGTATGGATTTATGTGCTAAGTAACTGGGTGTGGATAGGAGAGCTCAGAATAACACAAAACGTTCGTATGAACATATATTCTATGTTCTATCGTTTCCGAGTTACCAGCCCATGTCACTGTGTCCACTGTTGGTGGGCGGACCACCCCTGTTTGTGTACAGAGTGTGGTAGATATGAACGTGGAGTATGTGTTACCAGCCCATGTCACTGTGTCTGTTGGTTCACCCCTGTTTGTACACAGTGTGGTAGATATGAACGTGGAGTATGTGTTGTTAGGCCCATGTCACTGTTGACATCCAACGCATGTAGAACGCCAAGGGCTAGGTATACTTCTCGCTCAGGTCATTCCAATGTGTCTTCACATGGCATGTGGTCATGGAGGCTTATTCCAATCGTGAAATGGCGGACATGCATCTAATGTACAAACTTGACGAGTAGAAAGCGGAGACAGTGAGAAGTCTGTTTAATTTCCACACCAACAATCTCTGGAATGCAGGGAATCCACACACCAATGTGCTGCTCTAGAATGATCCGTTGAATCTTGCTCGACATATGTGGTCCATGCATGATGGAACGCTATCACATATCAGTAGTGGCCAGAGCTTATCTGGATGAGTGGTTCCACCAAGAGTTGATAGGTCGTACAGGACCAATCATCAGGCCTGCACGCTCTCCTGATCTCAAGCCATTCGACTATTACCTGTGGAGACATTTCGAGCACCTCTTGTAAGTGGTGTATCACTGCTGGTACACAGGCACGGCTGCAGTTACACTAACAGGGGTGTATCACTGCTGGTACATAGGCACGGCTGCAGTTACACTAGCAGGGGTGTATCACTGCTGGTACACAGGCAAAACTGCAGTTACACGAACAGGGGTGTACCATTGCTGCTACACAAGCACGGCTGCAGTTACACTAACAGGGGTGTATCACTGCTGGTACACAGACACGGCTGCAGTTACACTAGCAGGGGCGTATCACTGCTGGTACACAGGCACGTCTGCAGTTACACTAACAGGGGTGTATCACTGCTGGTACACAGGCACGTCTGCAGTTACACTAACAGGGGTGTATCACTGCTGGTACACAGGCAAAACTGCAGTTACACGAACAGGGGTGTACCATTGCTGCTACACAAGCACGGCTGCAGTTACACTAACAGGGGTGTATCACTGCTGGTACACAGACACGGCTGCAGTTACACTAGCAGGGGCGTATCACTGCTGGTACACAGGCACGTCTGCAGTTACACTAACAGGGGTGTATCACTGCTGGTACACAGGCACGGCTGCAGTAACACTAGCAGGGGTGTATCACTGCTGGTACACAGGCACGGCTGCAGTAACACTAGCAGGGGTGTATCACTGCTGGTACACAGGCACGGCTGCAGTAACACTAGCAGGGGTGTACCACTGCTGGTATACAGGCACGGCTGCAGTAACACTAGCAGGGGTGTATCACTGCTGGTACACAGGCACGGCTGCAGTTACACTAACAGGGGTCTATCAAGTAGGGCTATTGACAATTCCATCAGAATCTTGGAGGGCTTTATCTCGGTAACCATCAAACATCGTACATATTGTGTTCATACGGAGTCTCGTGTTTTGAGATGTACTATCCACACTCGAGCTACCTCCCACATAAACTGATACATACATATATACCTATATTATATTATTCATATCTCCAGGCGAGAACCGTTCAGGCTATTCCCATATTTATACTAATAACATAACGATGGGGAGGTAGAATTTATAGCTAATGTTCCCACATTTGCGTGGGGAAGGCTGATAAACCATTTGGTTAAAAAATACCACCAATATATCTGACCGGGATTTGAACCCTGATATCTCGTCATTAGCAGTGCAGTAGTATATTAGAAGAGTAACGTAATCATTATTGCTACTGCTACCAATCAAATTTCAGTACTAGATTACAAAACAATGTTTTAAAACACTGTATTATATTGTTTATGTTTAAGCTGAAAATAATCTTAATATTGTGTGCTACCTTTGTCATTCCCACACCGACCACAAACACCTTCATCTTGAAACAACTTGACTGATTCGAAACAAACTTCTCCACTGCTCTGCTTATCTTTGCACCACACAATCGGGTTATCAAACACTTCAAACACTCCCGAGTTTGAACTTTGCTTGGGAACTATTTTATCAAGATACATAACAGGGGTAAACCATGGTAATCTGAATTCAAGGTCTGGGAGTATAATGCCGGACTGTGCTGTTTATTGTTGCAACAATAGTTACAGAAACAATAACAATGTCAAGATTATTTGATATCACGGTCGATTATACTATCAAATAACATACCTATAGAAGTAACATTCAAATTTGTAATTGAAATATAGTTACTAGTAGATTTTGATGACATGTATGTGTTCATAATATTCAATGATCACGTGCACATGCACTCTGTTATGATCTCCTGGTTGAACAAATGTTTATTTATGGATCATTTTCAGGCCTTTTTTGTCATTTGTGAATTGTAGGTCATATTTTCTTGGTTTGATTAATTTGTATGCATTTTTGAGTAATTATGTTGAATAAGTACTGCATGTTTTAAATACTATCGATTCATAACAATTGTATGATATTCAAATATAGAATTTTTTAACACCGAGTAGTCGAAATTATAAGATAATGTAATCAATTATATTTGTATCCTCTTTTTATGTATTGTTGTAAAATCCACATTTCTGGTGAGACTGCTAATAAGATGGAGAGGGTTGCGTTGGGAGGGGTAACTATTGCTTCTGAAGCAGATATTTGTAAATAAATTTTATAATCAGCAGAATGCAACGGTTTGTTTGCTAAAGGCTTTTAATTGCATATATGTATATATGTGTTTTCTTGTTTACATTTGTAAAGTGCGTGTTTAACATAGTCGTATGCATTTATTACCAGATTTTGTTCATATTTCTAGAACTTTTGTGTGTGTGTGTGTGTGTGTGTGTGTGTGTGTGTGTGTGTGTGTGTGTGTGTAAACTTGAAGTCATTTTTTTATAAATTTTAGTTATTTTTGTTGGTGGTAGTTAGTTATAGTCTATTTTATGAAAACAATCTTTTTTTAAATTTTGTATGCATTTAAAAAGCAAACAATCAAACAAAATAATTGTTGATAGTAAATTAGAATGTGGGGGAATTCAAATTTTACATAGACACAAAGAAACTTTCTCTCGGGACCAACTGGGTAGCATAAAAGTTAAACAGCGTCACACAACAATGTCCTGAAGTCCCGAATTTAAAATTTTAAATGTAAAAGTCTCAATCCCAATATTTGAGAGGAAAACAATATTTGCAGTAATACCATTACACATAATATAGATAATTTTTTTAATTAATTTCATCTCCAAAAGAAAGGGAAAGAAAGTTAAATTAAAATTAATTTCTTATTTAGTATTTGTTGTATTCTTATAATCATTATGATAAGAGTAAATTATTGACGGAGATTGAAGGACGTTTTAATCAATGTGATGGCTTTATTAATTATATCATCTAGCTGCATATAATTCTTACGTCTCTTAACCTGGGCCATCTACAGTTCTAGTCGTCTCAAAAAATCTTTCATAATATGTGCATCATCCTTGAGAATTTTTATCAACTCGATAATATTTGGTTTGAATTTACCGATGATTCTGGCTAAACGGTTGTGCCATCCTTCAACGGTATTATTAGTCCTGTGTCTTCCCTCAGCAGATTCTCATGTTCTTTACTGTATAATTCTTCAACCATTGTTACACAAAGTAGTTCTTAAATTGTTCAACTGCCTCACATGCAGGAGATGACTCCATTATATGAAGCCCTCCTCAGCGGTGAACCTACATTTTAGTAGCCCCGAAGCTTTAACTGTTATGGGGTCCCCTTTGCAACCAGGTCTGGGTAACCATTGCTATCATTTTCAATGGAGTCGTTTCACAAACGATTACCACACATTAAAAAAATAGCCACTACTTCTCAGATTTTTATTAAAATTGCTGTACTGGATGATCTCACATGTCAAAAGTCAATTGTGTAAATACAGATTTCCTATGCCTTAAAGTTTTTGAGTTATAAGGGGATGAAAATTATGGAAATGTTATACACATGCATGATACATCATAGAATGATGAAATAATACGTTGAAAAAACACAGTCGATATAATTTTTTATTTCAGACACCTACGAGAATGCATATTAAATGAAGCACATATTACAAAATACACTTATTTCTGTTTTCTAGTAATATACTCACGTACAATTCTGCCATATGAGAGCTTCCTTGCTATGCCATTTTCCAAAGACAATATGCATGAATAACTTAACCACTCTCCATTCATGGTAGACCGAAGAATGTGCTTTACCTCTTAGATGGCGTGTTTTCTTCTGTATTCTGGGATTTCCTAAGATGCAAAAATGTTTTTTAAACTGATAAAACTCGTTTACTAATTTGTGTTCAATACCATCTTTGGAATAAGATATTATAATTTTAATAATATCCTCATCAATTTTAGAACTGTTCACCAATTCTGAGAGTAATTTGAACCTCACTGGGATAATAGTTCACACTTTAGCGTTACAATCGGCAAAAGCTCCTTCTAATAGCTTGCTAGAAGATATATTTCTTGGAGGGAATATAATATCCTAGCTCACGTTAAGCTTCATTAGTTTCGTAGTAGATCCGTTCCTGGCCATACTACGTCAGTAGAAATATGTGGGATATGACCCAGAGCGCACATTCTAGTATGTTGCCTCACTTCAGGATCGTTCTTGTACATGTTAGTCATTCCAACATCCTGTACTTTCCTCCACTTGCATTGATTTAAATGAAAGTTAAAGCCTTTTAGAATAATTATATTTGTAAAGTGTTTTTTAATTGCCTAAATCGTTGCAGTTTCTTAAGCAATTTTTAGATGATTCGGGGACCATAGTGAAACTTTTTCTCTGATAAAAGTGAAACATCTCTCTTACGTATTTTGATCCTTGTCTGGTAGCAGTGCGTATATGGCAGGAATCACTTTAATAGATCGATCGGTATTTCCAAAATCTACATGGCTGCTACCTGACTAAATTGATGGGGCAAGCTATAAAAAGTTCCATCTCCGAAAAAATACCCACCGTATTTGGCTAAGCATTCCTGTCCAAGTTTATTCGAAAATTCTGTTATACGATTTACTAAACCATCATCAAATTTCTGGGTAGTATTAGTTCTCCTCGGTTAAATGGCAAAGACTATACACCAAAAGTGTTGAGTCTCTGCCTATATAAAGAAGACTTCATTGGTGTTAATTGTGGATGTTCTATCACAAAATACAATCCTGCATCCAATGCGCCATACAATTATTGTTTAAATATTGAGGAATAGGTAGCTTCTCTCGATCACGATATTATAGTTAAAAATACGTTTTTCGGTTTCACTCTTAGAGATTTCAGGCACAAATAAAATGTTTTATTTCATTGACGATAACGTTCACTGTCAATGGTAGTGAAACCTGGGCAAGGCCTATAAACACAAATCTAGCGTTTAGTTGAATTATTGTTTTAATAAAAGTATATTTATGTCCTAAATAAAATATTGCGGGTTTACCACGGATTGTTTCCACGAAATCAATTTGATTCATTTTAACTTTGAATTATACAAGAGAGAAAAATCTTCATAAATTAAAAACAAAAATAACTTTAATTTCCACTAGTCAAAAGGACTTTAAATAAACATTAATATTTCTTAGCTGAAAGGACTAACTAGCAAAGTTTTCAAAATTTACGTTAAATAATTTTAAGTGAATAACTTTTCATCGTTAAATTTGTTATATTCAAAATTATAAAGTATTACTATCATTATAAAAAGATCCCATAAAACACCAACGAAAGATGTTTATTATTGTTTCCCTGTCTATGAAATCAGTAAATATAATGCTTTGTAAGTCTAATGTTGGGATGTTACAATCCAGTACCGTGTAAATATATTGTGTTTTAACATGTTAATTTCCTCTAAACATTTTGCAAATGAAAGGAATGTAAATAAAACAAAATTAAGTTGAAAATGTAAAATAATTACGTACATCAAGTTGGCCCGCCACTTTCTCCAAATGAATTGAAATTACTACAGTCCTTTGTGCTACGTTTGTGCTCATATGTGCCCGAAGCACAGCGTTTCTGCTATTTAATTACTCAAATTATAACGATTTTAATGTGGTGGGCTAACTTGATTTCAAGCTGGCCCGCCACATTTTTTAAAACATATTTTTATTTTGATTACGCCAGTTTTTTGTGCTCCATTTGTACTAATATGTGCCCGAAATTCAGCTTTTGTGCTATTAAATTACGCGCGTGGCAACGATTTTAATGTGGCGGGTCAGCTTGATGTTCA
>CABFWO010006728.1:0-31973 GCA_902155825.1 Timema genevievae | reverse complement strand
CCTCCCCCATCGCTCCTTTGAAACAGTCAAGAAATAGTTTAAAGACTTAAGGCTTTCTTTAAATCCGGCCTTGGGCGTAGCTAGGCCAACTATTCTGCAGTCATGTGTGGAGTTATAGCATACCTCGCGGGCGTGAGCCAGTAAGTTGCTACCTTACAATCTCGACGGAGGGTACAATGTAAAAAAAAAATTCTGTGTAGTCTAGTTCTCAACTTATGAATATTGTTTTCCTGGTTCTAATAATTTATATATATTTACAGTGTATTTATTGTATTTCAAGGCAAACAACACATCAGTTAAAGTTCATGCAATAATAAGACGAACCCCCAAAGCATTATTGAGAAATAAGGTAATGAACAAACTTAAATATATACATTTTTTGTCAAATAAATTTTAGCGCTGCGTCTTACTACCCTTTCTATTTCTAAACATATATAGGAACTACGCCAATTGTATAGATATGAGGAAATTTAAACTTATAAGAACTTTACCCGCGTTTGCTTAAAGAGAGATTCAAAAACTATTTAATAAATTTAGACTCGATACACTCTAGCGAGTTTGGAACAACTGTCTCCACGTCAAAAGCGGTCCAGTCCATTGCAAAATATATATATTATTTATCAACACTATATATATATATTAATTATCAACGCTAATCCTTCTCAATCACAAGTTTTAAAATATGATACTTAGACTGGGTATGAGCTAATGCATTTATTTTTAAATGTTAATAAGTTATTAAGACCAGCCTTTGATATAAATTCAATTCGTATCAAACGTGAAATAGAGTTTATTTGGAACTGATAAATATTTGAGTAAAAGACCACAGCGTAAAAGTCTAGCTATTATGCAATAATGTGTTGGACATTATTAATTAGATGGTCCAGGGTAGATCAAAGTGAATTTCTTTGTTTAAAAAGTTATTATATTTATTAAAATATATATACTTTATATATAAAGATATATATTATAATGGCTATAAGGAAAAAGGGGATAAATTCAAATTACACTCATTTTCCAAAACAATTAGTTAATAGTTAAAACCTCATTACGATCTTAACAAATAATATTTAATTAATTTATGTATAACAGGTTCTCTTTTATCCAAAATCAAATGTTTGTTGTACAGTTTTCATAATTGTCTAACAGATGGCATTGCTAACTATATTTTTTCTAAAAGTAGAATTTCATCGTTGTTTTCCCTATATTATACTATTCCAAAAAATATACACATTTTCATTATTATATACGTATATATGTACACTCCGTCGAGATTGTAAGGTAGCAACTCAATGGCTCAGCACACGTGGTATGCTATACCTCCACACATGACTGCAGAATAATTTGCCTATCTACGCCCAAGGCCGGATTTAGAGAAAGCCATCAAGTCCTTAAACTATTTCTTGACTGTTTGAAAGGAGTGATGGGGGAGGAGATATTTCTTTTTGAGATGTTCAAATGGTTTGATCTACTAAATTAATTTTACTTTTTGTTCCCTTCCTAATAAAATCAATTATTTCTTACATACTTAGTTAATTAATTATGTTTGGTCTCATTAATATATGGCCTGGCTTTTTTTTTTAAGCTGTTAAGGATTTAACCATGCCACACATTATTTTGGCAGCAATGCTACCTACATTTATTGGTTTTACATGGAACCTTAAAGCAGGTCTTCATCTTTTCAGAATATTTATTACTGTGAATAGCTAACTATGAATGTATTAATTATTATATTCCACACATGTAGTGCAAATAATAAATTAAATCTAATATATTTTTACTTTATTTTTAAGACGCTGAGTTAAAAAAACTTATATAATTTAAGGGTCCCAATCCTGATTTAATTTATTTTATATTATTTCCGGGTAGACAAAAAAAAGATTTTGATAAAATCTTATCCATTGGACATATTTTAGTTATAAAATTGAATTTATTTGTTTCTTCAACGTTATTATGACTGTCTATATAACCTTGTGGTACCAGAGTTCGATTCCATACCTTATTTAATGTTACCAAAACGGCCACAATATAACTTTTGGTAAAAAGGTTTAATAAATTCTTTGATTGAGAAAATTGTAGTTTATTAAGATTTACGTTGATTATCACTTTCTAATAAATTAAATGTATAATGTTAACTGTTTTTGTTTTTGTCAAATCTGTATTTTTACTAAATCAATTCTGTAAATCCAAACCATAATACTGATTATGTCATCTGCAAGTAATAATATAATATTAGAGTGAGGAGGTTTAAACAAATTAAAAGCCAGGAGAAATTTTGTTTTTGGTTTACGAGCTTAAAACACTTTAAATTATATCTATGCTTTTTTAAGGTTTGGAATCTAAATATCTTTGAGTAAAAAAATATTGTACGTTCTATACGGTTTTTAAAAATGTCTGTTTGTTGCCAAAGTTACCTGGAACTTCATAATCGATTGTGGTACATTTATTTATATTCGTTAGGATGTCTGCTAAGGGAGGATCTAGCATACATACAATCACGGTTTGTGTCTCCGTTAAAAATACGACCGGTTTTGTTTATATCTGTTACTAAGGATCTCTGGAACCACTTAACCGATTGCGATGCGGTTTTACTTTAATACTAGGCCAATATCTAGGCAGGTTTTAGCATTATTTGTGTATAGTCAGATGTTTCGGTGTGATAAACGAATCAAATTCACCCTTTTTGGAAACATTTGCGTACCGTACAGTACAGTACATTACAATGTTGTGTTCTTAACTTTATGTATACAGTACCCAGCACGGTTTGTAACCGTTTGCTATTGTTAACACAGACAGTGCTTTCTTTGTCTCATGTATGATTTTAGCACTAATCTATTTATACGTATATTTTTTAATATATACAGTAGTACTCCAAATCAAGGTAGAACACTGCACACCTTGAATATCTACGATATTTCATATACAGTAAATTGCTCTAAAAATGTCCTTCCATTAGTAACAAAAACACCTATTATTTTATTCTGTCGTATTATTTTGTGTACCTATAATTTCTTAAAAAAGAAGAAAAAACTTTGAAGGTCCAAAAGTGATTTTTGTACATTCATAATTGATGTATAAATGTACTGTTTAAATATTACTTCAATATGTCAATTATAAATGGTGGTTTATGGGATCCAAATTCAATATCTTTCTAATTTCACTTGTGGCCCTATGTTTTCGGTTACCACTGGGAAGGGTAATTGTCATAGCAACCGATGCATGTTGCCAGATTTATTGACAGTCACTGAGTATGCTTGCATAGTAGTAACGCGCAAACTCCCGCTATTTGGCAACCATGCTTTCAAGCCTACCCACCACGCGGATCTTAAAGTAGTTTAAATCACAGTATAGGGGTCAGAGTTCCCGGATACAGATCTTGATGTCTCGGTTCGATCCATGGTGCCTTCAATATCTATCTGTGAAGTAGTGGGTCTGAAACGAAGTCAATTTCAGCCTCGTGAGGACAGCAGACCATTATCTTGGCTGCTGTTTGTATCAGGATGGAAATAACTCGTTCAATAGAAAACGTGCCTCTCGATTTGTTGAATAGTGTCACACTAAAAATATAATATTTTATAAATAGATTCGTGACAAAATTCTAAAAAATTCTTGTCTATTCATTTAAACTAAAATATTATTAAAACAGAATGTTTCTAGTTAGCGTTGAAAATATCTCAATTCAACGGTGCACACGAATTGCCGAACAACTAATTAGAGTTCTGTAATACACTTACACGAACTGCAGAGTAGAAATTAAATTCATAGTGAATTTGTTCCATATGGAACATAGAGGTTAGGTTAATTTAGGTTAGATTCTGTTGGGTTAAATTAGGTGAGGCTAAGCTAGGCTATACAAGGATAGGTTAGGTTAGTGGTCAGAAGTTGAATGGGATTACAAATTAATCCGCAATTCATGTATACCGGCTGAAAGGTACAATTCGCAATTCGAGTGCGCCCAAATTCAATATACATATCTTAGAGAGTAATAATTATTGCGCTACTCAAGCATACCCTAAGTTTTATTTTTGGTGACCACGTGAATAATCAGCAGCATTTGAATATCAATGCTTGGTTTTGTTATATCTAAAGCCAACTTGTAATCGACAAATTAATATTTACTAAAAATTAACCAGTCGTAAATTATATTTAAATAAGATTCATAATAGAGGTGTACGAGTAGGAATTTTCCAATTCGAGTAGAATTTGAGTCGAGATTGAATAAAAATGGGTTTTTATCGAGTTCAATTAATATAGACCATTGTTTGTGCTAGAATTATCTTCAGATGAATTGCTGTACTCGATTCATACATAGACAATAATTAGGTACAAATATTTTTTTAAGAAATTTATTTTTCAAGAATCTTATTTTTTAAGAAAAAATTTTAAACCAGAAAAAATTTGAATTTTTTAGTAAATTTTAAATAATAATAGTACATATTTTTTAGTTTGAGTAAAGGAAATATTAAAACAATCTATTTGCAATGAAATGATATCTTTAAATTGAATTGAATTAATCAAACTAAGAACTTTCAGGGAAAATATCGAATGGGCTCATTAGGTATATTTAAAAAACACTATAAAGAAAATGAAATAAATGGTACGGAACTCCGCACGAACTTTTTAGCTCTATTTTTTTAGATATGGAGTTATTTACTCAAAATTCGTAATATAAGACACACTAGCAAACACGAGAACAAATTGCGCTAGATATATGTAAAACTTTTTTAGTCATGGTTTTATATGTAATAAATATATTTTTAAGTAATTAACGTCTTCATTTGTATATTTGGATCAAAACAAATTATTGATATTGGATCCCCATCGGTCAACACTTCGTATTAAAATGTTGACTTTCGGTTAAAATTTTCGTCATTTTACTAGGGGATATCTTATGGTTATTGTGTTGCTATTAAATTTATATTTTATAAAGTTTGACCAATTAAATAGGTAATTATTGACTATTGAGTCTAAAATTAGATAGAATCGTTATAGCCGATTTTGAGAAAATAGCATTTTTCTCTTTTCAGCTTTTAATAAACTGTTTTTTATTTTAAGGTTGGACAGACGACGTTGCAAAAAACACTTTTTAGGTTTAGTGGGGTCATGAAACGCCAACATTCATCAACATCTCAGGCTAGATTTTTTGACGGTCGTAATTCTTTACCTTAAAGTATTGGCAAAGTTAAAAGAAATATATATTTGTGTATAGCTTGAAAACGTTTGGTTTAAAAAATATATATATATATCAATTAAAAGATATTTATTATAAATAGATCCACATGTATACAATGATAAGTAGTTTCATATCTCAGACTTTCAGAGATAAAATTAAAAATTAGAATTTACGCATCAGACCGCAAAACTTAAAGTAATTTTGACGAAAGAATGAAAGTATCCATTTTGTTTAAAATTTTGATCAAAGCTTAGAAATGATATCTTATCATAATCGTTAAAGTCGATTTTGATAAAAACAATTTTTTCTCTTTCAGTCCTTAAGGAAACTACCTTTAATTTTAGAGTTAGATATCCAATTCCAAAAATTCCTCGGGATAAACCTATGAAAGCCCTATCTACCAATTTTTAGCCCAATCGGTTAAATAGTTTAGGTTCTAGCCCAAGGTATAAACTTAAAAACAGATGATCAGACAGATAGAAGACATTGCAAAAACCACTTTTTAGGGTTCGGGAGGTCATGAGACGTCGTCATTTATCAAAATCTCGAGTTCAATTTTTTTGACGATCACAAAATTGTAAGGTCGCGAGAAAGTAAAAATATTGATATTGGGTCCCCGTGGGTCAAAACTTCGTATTAAAATGTCGACTTCCTGTTTAAGCTTTTTGACATTTTATCAGGGGTTGCACATCTATGATTATTACATTGCTATTAATTTCCTCATTTATAATATTTAACAATAAAATAGGTAAATAATGACTATTGAATCTAAATTGATAGAGATAGATAATTGTTGTACAAACATTTCTCCTAAGAGGTTGGAAAAAGAGAACATACACTTTTTGAGAGACTTACTCATTTCTTACTCTATGGCATTAGGGAATTATTGCGTTAAGATATAAGTAGTATCTCTTTATAGATAAATCTCACAAAATTGTATTAACATATTTGCCAATATCTCAGAAACTGTTGGATTTATATCAAATATATTTTATATAAAAATGTATTTTTATTAGTATCACAGTTTTCAATGATAGGTTGATTTAGTATCTCAAATAGTGGCGGAGATACGGAAATTTCCGCTTCTGTAAAATACCCTAAAATTAATTTTCATGGGAAAATGAAAATAGCCAGCTTATTTATAATCTTAATCAACGTTTAGATACTAATTTTAATCAACATCATTATAGCTTATTTTGAGAAAAAAAAGATTGATTTTCTTTTAGCTTTTTACTAAAATACTCTTAATTTTAGGGATAAAAAGACACACAGACAGACGGCATTTCAAAGACCACCTTTTAGGGCTCCGGAGGTCATGATACGTCGACATCCATCAACATTTCACGTTAGATTTTTTTTTACGGTCGCAATACTTTAGCTTTGATGTTCGAAAAGTTAAAAAATATATAGGCCTATATTTATATACAAATTGGAAGCTATTAGTTTTATAAAAACTTGATTAGAATAAAATATTTGTATTATAAATAGATCTACATATTTACAATGATAAGTAATTTCATATCTCAAATAATTTCGGAAATATGATCTAAAGTGAGAGTATTTACGCATTAGACCGGAGCCCTTAAAGTCATTTTGCTGAACTATTGAGAATAGACATTTTGTTTAGAATATTAATAAATGTTTTGAAAAGAAATTTAATCAAAATCGTTAGAGCCGATTGAGAGAATCAACTTTTTCTCTTTTCACCCTTCAGTAAACTACCCTTAATATTAGGGTTGGATATCCAATTCCAAAAAATCCTCGGGGCAACCCTGTGAAAGCCCTAGATACCAAGTATTAGCCCGATCGGTAAAATGGCTTAGGCTCTAGTCGGAGGTAAAGAGAGACAGACAGACAGAAATTCAAAAACCACTTTTTCGGGTTCGGGAGGTCATGAAACATCGGAATTTATCAAAATATTGAAATCTATTTTTTTAACGATGACAATATTTTTCTACCTGTAATATATAATGAGAAAGCTAAAATATATTTGTGTATTTCTTTAGGTCACGGTAAAAATAATAAATTTTGTTTTATATAGTTAAAGGTTTTTATTAAAAAGGAACATAATAATGATTAAATTAGTATATAATCATTTAAAGTATGAAATAAAATTCGATATAAATTATTATTGTTATAAAGTGAAAATGTAATATGTTCCTTAAAATATTTAGAGTAATTAGGATAATATACCACTTAAGATAATTAAAAATATTTATCAATTGTTAAGAAAAGTTTATTTGTATATAAATTAGATATAAAAGGTAAAAGGGAAATTAAGTTTTAAGAAAACATAATCTACTATTCTATTACTTATTATCGACAGCACCTATTCCTAACAATCTTCCACTATTTATTCTATTAAATGATTAAATTGATAAAATATTATTGATCGATGAACGGTCGTGTGAAGTGACGTCGAGAATAAGAGCTCAGAGATAATTAGATCTTTAGTTGCCTTGCTAACAACACTTAAGATGGACGCATATTCACAACTCAAATATCTCAACTATATTTCTTATATTTATGGCATATTCTCGTTCGAGAGATACCATTCAACTTGTAAATCTCCATTGAATGTTTTAAAAATGTTTTACAAGATTTTTTTCCCACTGAACAATTGTATTTTTTGTGGTCACGCTATATATTCTAATAAACACCTCAACTTTTCAAACGTCTCTAATATATCCATGACTATTTTGAGCTCTACCCTTTTCTGTTCTTACGCCCTGATAATGGTCAGTTCTACGTTCAACCATTCGAACGTAGCCAGTATTATCTCTAAGATGTCCTCTTTGGAAACTCTCATCCAAAAAGAATGCTTTAATTATATTCACTCAAAGCGAGTATGCTACATTACCTTTGTATTTGGAAATATTTTATTGACATGCAAATATAGCTTTCTTCTCGGCGGAAATGTACTAAAATCGATCAGATATTACTTAATAGACTCCACATTTATCCTGGTCCAATCTCATTTCATGTTCTTGGTCCTGATGATAAGGGAACATCTGGCCCACATCAATAAGCGTCTTGACTATTCCGTCGTGAAGTGGGAGGAGGTGGTTGTGTGGTCACAGCACCGCGCAGGAATAGTCGGCGTAGCTCGTCTAGTCAACGCCGCCTACTCCGTACAAATGTTGACAGCAGTGGCAGCTTTCTTTATCATTATAACCACCAGCATATTTTGTATGATTTTATCATTTTATGAAGACAGTGAAATTAACTTCTTACACTATAACATTTACATCATGTTTATCTTAAATGTGTCATTCTATGCACTTCCGCTGTTTCAATACATATACATTTGCGAGTCTACAATGTCAGTGGTGAGTACAATTAACTAATTTCTCAAATTTCTTTAACTATATCAAAAATGTGTTAATATTATAGTTTTGTGCCTTCTCCTTAAACTAATCTACAAGTTATATAGGGATTATTAACAATATTAAACACACATATTCTACAATATAGATCAATTAGCCCAGTTTTTTTATCTTCCTTCAAGTTAATTTACAAATTACCAAAAATTAGATTTTATCTTGTACATATGATTAATACATTAAAAATAAATTTTTCTAGATCTTTAATAATGATAAATGATATTTAAAAAAATAGCTATATTAGATTAAAAGGACTGCCACAAAATTAAATAAATACATGTTTTGTTGAATATAAGATGTAGCGAGCTTACTTAAATTTATTTCATAATGTTTTTTTAGATAAGGATATAGTGTAGTCAGTCAAAGGAACCGTGTATTTTTCAGTTTGTAGGCAAATGATTGGATATAATCGATATTTAATTTTTTTAAATCCTTATCGTGGTATAAAAAAGAAATTTCTTTGAAAGGATGTGGGATTTTACATTCTGGTTTTAATATCACTGTACTTAAATAAACTTAAAATCTATCGGGATTATTGCAATTTTTTTAATTAAAAATATATATAGAAAATGCAATAATTGTTATCTCAATTTTAAAAATAACATTAGACCCTATGTTTTTAAAGTAAAATTTCTTGTTAATTTTTTCTAGTACCACGTCTTACTATCCGTTTGGGTTATAAGCCTATGCACTAATTAAATTAATGGGTTAGGGCAGTTCAAAAATCTAATTTTAAGTACATTTACTATAGTAGCTTTACATTTAATTTATATTAAACAAAAGGAAATATTGAGGGTATTCTACAGCCTACTATATCTTAAAATTTAATCAAATTAATAAAACCTAGAATTTTCAAGAAGAATATTAAATGGACTCCTTTAATTATTTGAAAACAAGTAATAGAATTAAAATTTATATTTGTTGCTTTCTTCCTAGTCACGGTAAAAATGGTATATTTTCTTTTTTTGCTAAAGCTTTTTATTAATAAGTGTCATCCCCCCCCTTCTGTGGGCACCTATTTTATCATAAAAAGGGCTAAGGCTGAGGATGAGGGAGATGACTGTAAATATGACCGTGTGGGTTCGTAATTGATGTTCGACTTTTGTTTTACGGATTTTACTGTATTAATATGCAATACTACAAAATGTGATGTTAATAAGAACTGCTAAAATATATTAAATTATTTAAAAGACTAATAATTAGAAGCTTCTGGTAGAACGAACTATTGAAAGGAATGCTTAACTTGACTGACGTCTAGGTGGCCCGATGCAAACATGAACCCTAGTACAGTACCTTGGTACTTGAACGGTAGCTCCTCAGCACCCGTAATCTGCGATCCACCACCCTAGCTCACGTAGCTCCCAAAATGGGCAGTGTGACACAACTAGGTTCAATGGCTAATTGTCAGCCCAGTTTGCTTGAAATCTCGTACTATTTATAATACATCTTGGCCTGATCGCCAATAGGAATGCTGACAATATGTTTAAGTTGTCAGCGCATATGTTCTATTGTTTACTAACTAATCAAAACGCCCTGCAATACTCGTTTCATCACTTTCAATCCTCAACACAACTATTAAACGGACACTTGCCTCAATTTATGCCGTGTCAATTACATATGGAACGTAAAAATGATATTTATTAAATGAAAGTATGATCATTTAAAGTTTAAAATACTCTTCGATATTGATTAAATTTAGATAGTAAAGTTAAAATGTATCATTTTCACTAAACTATTTGGAGTATTTGTAACATTTAGACCGCATAAGCTTATTAAAAATATTAATAACTATTTTTAGAAAATGGTATCCGTGTATACATCAGATATATAAGGTATTAGGAAACTTTATTCTTAAGAAAACATAACATACTAATATATCATTTATTATTTATAGCATCTACTCAAAACAATTTTCTATTATTTAATTGGACTAAACACAGGGTCTAGTGATCATTATAAAGTATTATTTATAGATGAATGGTCGGGTGAAGTGAAGTCGAGAATAAGAGCTAATTAGATCTTTAGTTGCCTTGCTAACAATATTCAAGATGGGTGCATGTTCACAACTCAAATATCTCAACTACATCTCATATATTTAGGGCATATTCTCCTTCGTTAGATACAATTCATCTTTTAATACTCCATTAAATGTTTTTAAAATGTTTTACAGGTTTTTATTCCCACTGAATGTTTGTCTATTTAGTGGCCACCATATATATTTTACAAACTACCTCAACCTTTCAAATGTCTATCATAAATCCATGAATATTATGAGCTGTACCCTATTATGTTCTTACGTTTTCACCATAATCAGCTCTATGTTCAGCCATTTGAACATAACCAGTATTATTTCCAGGATGTCCTCTTTGGAAACTCTCATCCAAAAAGAAATTTTAGCTTTATTCAATCAAAGCGGATCTACTATATTAACTTTGTAGTTGAAAATATTTTATTGACTTGCGAATTTCTCTTCCTTATCGACGGAAGTAAACAAGTTTTGATCATATATATTTTAATAAGCTCCACCTTTATCTTGGTCCAATCTCATTTCATGTTCTTGGTCCTGATGATAAGGGATCATCTGGCCTACATCAATAAGCGTCTTGACTATTCCGTCGTGAAGTGGGAGGAGGTGGTTGTGTGGTCACAGCACCGTGCAGGAATAGTCGGCGTGGCTCGTCTTGTCAACGCCGCCTACTCCGTACAAATGTTGACAGCAGTGGCAGTTATCTTTATCATAATATCTACCTACACACTTTGTTTGATTTTCTCATTTTTTGAAAGCAGTCAAAGTAACTACTTAAAGTATACATTTTACCGCCTGTTTACCTTAAGTATATCTTTCAATGCACTTCTCTTCTTTGAATACATATACATTTGCGAGTCTACGATATCAGTGGTGAGTAAAAATAACTTATTTCTCAAATGTTTTTATGCTATTAAAACTATGTTAAACATTAAAGTTTTGTGCCATCTCTTTAAAAATTATAGTGATTATATCTTTATATAATTTATGAATTAGTTCTTTAGCACCCAAAGTTGATCTAACGATTAATAAATGACATACATCCTTGGTATATCAAATTTCAATAATTTCAATAATTTCAAATAATAAAATTTAATTTGTTTGAATATTTAAATAAACAAATTTAAAAGAAGCTACAGTCATTATCAAACACGCATATTTTTCAAAATATTTTATAATAAAAGTCTTAAAAATTAATAATCTTGTTTTTTTCAGCTTAAACAATTCTCCCTTCAACTATTACATAACAAGATACAATTCACAGCTTGTGGATGTTTCCCTTTGGATTATACTTAGCTTCATTTTGTAAGTATTATTACAAAAAAAGGAATATATTTATATAAGTTATCACAATTTATAGTTTTCTTGATTACAAAATTTTAATTATTATAAAACAAAGAGTACATACAGTTATTTATAAACCCCATTAAAAAATGTTACTTACAATAATAATCTAAGTGATTTTGTGTATGATAGTTTTAATTACTTTTGTTATAAATTTAGAAATTTGTTTTCAATCTAGAAGTAAATCCTTAGGATTTAATGATTACTATAAACAATTTTTGTATATAGATATATAAGTAATGTATTATGGAATGCACACCATCTCTATATATACACCTATATATTCATGTGTATAATTATTTAGTATAAGAATTAAAAATTGAGAGGGTAATATTTAAAGTGACTATAATAGCAGACACAACGAAAGAATATTGTAAACAAATATAACAAAAATAACTGTAATAATACCGCCTTCTGAATGTGTTAACATTTTTAATGTTATCTTTAGAAAAAGGTCAAATTTTACTATTATTTCTTTTTTTCAATGGTTTTTTAAATCCGTGTTTTTTTGGAAACAGATGAAGACAAAAAATATGAGTTTGTCTTAATAATATTAATAAATGTATTTTCCAGATTGTCGCTGCCTCAACCACGTATTTGAATATTCTGATCCAGTTTCAACTTTCGTCCAAAACAACTAAAGAAGATGGACGTGAACTTAATGTCATTAAATGTCTTAATTATCTCAACCAGACCAACTCCTCTTAAGGATTAAATTAAAATAATTAAAGGATCTAAAAAATAAATAGGTTTAAGGTTTTAAAAATGTGTCTAAATCCCATCAAGACTACATATGTCATGTGCTTATTATTTTAGCTTCAAGGTCCGAAGATAACGTATAGTAGAAATTGCTTTTTCTTATTCACACGTTATTGTCATGTCCAGTACTATTCCGTTTTTTTTTTTAGAGAAAGTAATACAAGACGAAATTAAAAATCCTGTTTTAGTGAACTATTCATTGTTTCTAAGGGTGACCTGGTGGTCTAGGGGTAAGGTGTCAGACTTCTGTGCTGAGGGTCCGGGGTTCAATCGTCGTTCCCGGCACAGATTTATCTGATTGCCAAACCCTTCCTTCACCTCTGACAAGATGTGTATTAATTCACAACTTGTGAATGTGAGGAATGCCAGGCCTCCACCGTGGTTTGTATTCCACGTTAAACTGTAGGTCCTCCATTTCATCTCACAGTCACCCTACTATCACACATTAGCGTAAGTGCGTATAACCCGAACGGGTAGTAAGACGCGGTGCTAATAATAATAGTTGTTTCTAAGGCGGGTCAACTTATTCATAACCTTATATAAAGTTATTGTTTTCTTAGTAAACTTCTAAACAACACAATATTTTTCCATACATTTCAGCTGGAACAGTTAATAGCCCTGCTTGATATAGCTCTACTGCATCAATTGTAAGTGGCACTGCTGTACACTAATGCCTCATCGTGGGAACCATTGAACATAGGACATACAGTATGCTCATATGAATTGATTATGTTATTTTGAGGTCTACTATCCAAACCCAAGTTACTTTCCACATAAATCGGAGCATTCTGTATATATATATATATATATATATAATCAAATAGATTATACATATAATAGATATATAATATTTTGTATATTAGCTAAACGATTTATAAAAGAATCTAATCACTGAAACAATTGCATAATTATACATATTAAAATGAAGAATAAAAAAAATCCTTTTATTGAAAAATTTCTACTCAGAACTACATTAATAAAAAATCAACTAGGCCTTCATTTGAATGAAATTTTACACCCCCTTATTATTAGTTTTTTCAACCTATTCTAACTACAGTTTCTCTGGTTATACGCATATGTAATAATAACGCTATTGAGCTAGGGATTAGAAAGTTTCAATTTAGAGATGGTGTGCCCAAATTTGCGTTAAGATGAGTGTGAAAAACAATTTATGATAGACCACCTTTAGTACACTGGACAGGAATTCGAGCTCTAAACTCCCTCTCAACGGCCAAGTTCTGCGCATCTTAAACAAAGAGGAATGATGTGTGAGAATGGTTGCTAACGAAAAATTCTCCGGTGCTAAGACAATTCAGAATCCGCAATTTGCGGTATGTTCTTCTGCCGGGCTCCAAGATGTCGAGGTTGGCTATGATTTTCCGAGCACCTATATATATATATATAGGTGCTCGGAAAATCATATATATATATATAAGGGAAATGAAGTGGCGATGGGATTGCTCTTATGTGTAAACTAAGACTGCTTTCTCTGGACTGTCTTATAGCAACCATTCTGGTACATCGTTCCTCTTCGTTTAAGGTGCGCAGAACTAGACCGAATATAACTTCGGCTGAACCAAGCTTGACTCATGCTTAGTTGACGGCTTAGCTACATGTTATGTGACGCCATTTTGTGGAAACAAATCAATCAATTGAGCGTAGCCAACATGACAGGATAAATTTATCTTCAATGTAGGCCACGAGTCAGTGATAATCTTCAGTGAATAAAGGAAAGACGTAATTTAAACTGGACGTAGCTTAGGATGAAAGGACTGGGTTGAAAATATATGGTAGCTTTCTGAAATTTGATTTTAGCTTGCTAGGAAATTACAATATATTGCCAAGTTATTATTTTATCTTGTTAAAAACGTATCCATAGCAAATTCTACAGATTAGTTACAGCAACATGATTCAATGAAATAAGGAAAGACTTATAAATAATCTTACATATCTTCAATTATTTGAGTCCCTTGATTTCTCAAGTGAAATCGATATGTAGGATTCCAAAATATTTTTGATTTGATATTATATTCTTAGAATAATATTATAAAATAAATTATTATAGGACCTATGAGTCTTGAGTTAAAATCATATTCACTCCTTTAAAATATTGACGTGAGATTTTAGGGGAACCTATATGGGTAATATAAACAAAGATGACAAATATGTTTTTTGTGTTATCTAATATCAAAGTACATAAGATTCAAGGTCAACATGTATTTTATACAAACTATTAACATAATTATACCTTTATGATATACATAATTGTCACCAATGGCCTAAATTGGTAGGCGTGTTATTATAAACATCTGATATTTTGAGTTGTGAGTGACATGATGAAAGGTATGAGTTTTGTTGTGATGAATCAGTAAATAAGAAAACTAGAAGCGCTGACACGGAATATAGGTGTCGACAAGCCGTAGGGGGAAACCAGGCCGAACGCGGGTTTAAAGAGCAGGGTTCGGAGCCCTTCGTGGCTTGTTGACTACGGAAGATCGTAGCTAGGATGTCGCACTGCCGGTCACGAGGCCACGGGGGCTAAGCTGTCGGGCTCACCAAGTACCAGTCAAGTACCACTTGAGCCCAGGGAACTACTAAGGAGGGTCTTCGTCCGGGCAGGGACTGCCTATCTGTCAGCCAGGCCGTAGGTAAAACCTTATACCACCTCGTTCAGTCACTCGCTTTTCTACAACCACTAAAGTATTAATTGTAACTTCACTCTAACATCACATTTGTAGTAGAATGATAATATTAATAAACTTTTGAAAACACAAGACTAACGTCAATCACGAACCCACACAAGTAATCATAGCATACCCCCCCCCTCCCTTTATCCTCGACCAAAGACATCCTGACAGATCTCCAGGTCCACACACGTAGAACATATATAAAGGGGGGAGGTGACATAATTAATATCAGTATATCAACTATAGTATTAAAATTAGTATAACTTAAACTATTAATATCCGTACATCAAATGAACTCAAACCCATATTCTACAAGCAATTATGCCAGGCCTCTACCGTGGTTCGGATTCCACGTTAAACTGTAGGTCCTCCATTTCATCTCACAATCACCCTACCATTACACATNTAAACTGTAGGTCCTCCATTTCATCTCACAATCACCCTACCATTACACATTAGCGTAAGTGCGTATAACCCGAACGGGTAGTAAGAGGCGGTGCTAATAATAATAATAATAATAATAATAATAATAATAATAATACAAGCAATTCGTGGTAACTACAGGCTAATTTTTGTAAAATTTTATTTTTTTGAAAATAACTAATGATTTGGATAAAAATGGATATTGGGTGACTATTCTACATATCATTAATAAATATGTTTATTTATCTAAATTTGATTAATTTAATGGTAGTCTACTTAAAATAATTATATATATTTAGAAAATTGACCTTTAAAATTGAATTCAAAATATAAGGATGTGAAAAATAATTCAATATAAATAAGAATTTTTTTTTTTACAAGTAGCAAATAATTTTAGGATAATTTTTAGATAATTTATCCTATAAATATGTATTTCTCTAAAAATATATTAATAGTTTAGCATAAAATGTACTTATAAGGAGTGATTGTTGTGATTAACAGGATGAAATTATGTTTGTTTTATGAAGGAAACAAACTTATGTGTAGTATTATTCAAAGCCTATCTTTGAACATTTGCTTATCAATCGTAATTAATGTATATTAGTTAAAATATTTTTATTATTATTATTATTATTATTATTATTATTATTATTATTATTATTATTATTATTATTATTATTATTATTATTATTATTATAAATGCTATAAGACAATTATTCAATATATTTTTAACTAAGATTTTTGTCAGGTAAAGTGAGTAGTAAATTGGTTCATTGTGTTAACCAAATGATACTCTCTAACAACACCAGTTGGTACTATCCTCACCAACAGATGGTGGCCATTCAGTTGATATGGCTCGATAGTGGGGTGGTTAGGGGAGATGATGCTACAAAGTGGTGTTTTTTTTTGTTCATATTATAATCAGGGAAAGAAAAAGACAGTTACCTTTCAAATTGAAAGAAGATTACTTGATTTGATTCATATTTGCACCAAAAACATACTTTTGTATATTTTAAACAACTCTTATGTATTCCTCTTAACACCTTGCCATGTCACCCTATACATTTACATCTTCTGCATTAGTCGAAAATTATTATAATAATGATTATTATTAGCAGTTGGTCTACCATTTGTGACATTCCTCATTTGACTATTAAAAGGCACCTTGGCAGTGAAACCAGATCTAATAAAAAAATCGCATATTTACGTCAGTTATCAAGCTCTATGCACACAGGAGTTTATTTCAAAACACCATAAGAAAGGGCATAAAGGCAAAAGGATTCAAAATAGTTTTGTCTGCTTTGAATGAGATATGGTGATATGGGTTTGAAGCCCCATTTGATTGTATTGAGAGATTTTTTTCTAATCACTTTCTACACGTGAATCCAAGTCTCCTCAGTTGTAAGTATATAGTGAAAGAATTTATATACGTGGCACATACAAAAAAATTGTTTTCTAATTTGAGCATGTTCAATATTTTTTCAGAGGAAACTTATTATAGACTAACTACACATAGTGAAAAAAGGGGAAAATAAATTAAAGAAAATCAACCCTAATATATCTGAGGAGAGCTTACAAACAATCTTCAAAATGAAGTCATTGTAAGTCTTTGAACAACAGTGCGCCTAAAATTATCCATGTCTCAACAAGAATAATAACTCTTTCAGTGTATTCGCATTCTAAGCGATAAACAAGCAGAAGATAAACATATTCGCATGATGGCTCCAAAACAATCACAACATTTCAGCACCATCAGTTTGACCCACTCAGCTTGGATTGAAATAGCTTGATGGTTCTGCTCAAAAACATCTTCTTGGGAGAATTATTCAAATTTCAAATTCAATCGACTCATTCTGTGCGCATGCGCTTGCTGTTTGGGGTGAGAAACAGACAACTATTTCGGCAGTTGTTTGCAAGAGATGGGGAATAATTAATTTAATAGAAAGCTTGTGTATTGATGTGTTGAGCTGTGTCACGCCAAACGAATATAATATTAGTAAATATCATTATGAAATCAATTTAAAATACTTATTCATCCATTTGAAACTAAAATATTAAGAAAATAAGCTGTTCTTAGTGTTGTATTATCCACTTCAAGCTTAGGTCGAGACGAGTTTTTTTAGAGTCCAAGTATTATTTGTATAAATTATGTTTCACGTCGAACTTCTGTAATAGATCGATGCATCAACCATAATAAAGTACAAATACATTTTTTAAACCAAACTTTTTTTCATAAAAAATTAAACATAAACATAAATTTGAATTTTTAGTTAAACTTAATAAAATAATCGTACAATATTTCTAACTAGACTAATATAAATATTGAGAGATGCTATTTGTTTTAAATTTATCTCTTAAAATTAAATAAAACTCATAAAAACTAGAATTTTTCAGAAAAATATAAGTATATTTGAAAGAATGAATGAAAAGAAAAATTATATTTGTTGCTTTCCTTTTAGTCACGATGAAAATTTTCATGTTATACTAAAGCTCTTTTTATTAAGAAACAAAATAATAATATTAATTAAACAAGAGTATGTTCATTCAAAGTTCAAACTAAACTTCGTTATAAATTTAATTTAAATCATCAAGTGAAATGAATTATGTTCATCAAATTATTTAGATTACCGGTATATATGGTAAATTAGACCACTTAAAATATTAATTAGTGTTTTTAGAAAATCTTTATTGACTATACGTCAGATATAAAAAAGAAAATAGAGAACTTATTTAAAAAAACCTAAGCTTCTACTATATTACTTATTATTGATGACAACTATTTAATACAACTTTTCATAATTTAATTAGATTAAAAGCAGGGTCTGTTGGTTATTGTATAGAATTATTGATCGACGAACGGTCGTGTGAAGTGACTCCTAGAATAAGAGCTCAGAACTAATTAGATATTTAGTTTAATTGCTAACAATATTCAAGATGGACGCATATTCACAACTCAAATATCTCAACTACATATCATATATTTATGGCATATTCTCGTTCGATAGATACCATTCGAATTTTAAATCACCATCGAATGTTTTTAAAATGTTTTACATGTTTTTGTTTCCACTGAACAATTGTCTACTCTGTGGCCACACTGTGTATTTTAGTAAATACATCAACTTTTCAACCGTCTATTATATATCCATCACTATTATGAGCTTTACCCTATTCGGTTTTTACCTCCTGACAATTGTCAGCTCAACGTTCAATCATTCGAACATAGCCAGCATTATTTCCAAGATGTCCTCTTTGGAAACTCTTGTACAGAAGGGATGTTTTAATTATATTCACTCAAAGCGAGTCAGCTATATTAACTTAGTAGTTGGATATATTTTATTGACTTGCAAATATGTCCTTACTGACCTAAGTGGATCAGTGCTTGTCACATATTTCTTAATTGAATCTACATTTATCCTCGTTCAGTCTCATTTCATGTTCTTGGTCCTGATGATAAGGGAACATCTGGCCCACATCAATAAGCGTCTTGACTATTCCGTCGTGAAGTGGGAGGAGGTGGTTGTGTGGTCACAGCACCGTGCAGGAATTGTCGGCGTAGCTCGTCTAGTCAACGCCGCCTACTCCGTACAAATGTTGACAGCAGTGACAGCCTTCTTTATCATTATAACCACCAGCACATTTTGTATGATTTTATCATTAGGTGAAGACAGTCTGAGGAACAACTTACAATACATACCTTACGGCCAGCTTACCTTGAGTATGTCTTACTATGGCCTTTTGCTATTTCAATACGTGTACTTTTGTGAGTCTGCGATGTCAGTGGTGAGTAAAAATAACGCATATTGCTCAAATTACCTCTATAATATTAAATTTATACAAAAATATTAAAGTTTTGTGCCTTCTCCTTATAATACTCTTGGACGTATATATGGATTCTTAACAGTTTTAAGCTACGCACAATTCGCAAGGTATTTTTATTCCATAAAATCGTTTTAATATTATTACCCACCTCGGTGGCATAGTTAACTAACGTGGTAGTTTCGTGTTGAGCTAGTCTGCCGAGGTAGGGGAGATCGAGGTTCGAATCTCTGTCGGGTGAACTGGGGGTGGGTTTTCTTAAAGGATTTTCCACTCTCCCTCCAAACATGTTGGTTCAATTCCTCTAAATTCAACCTTCCCCAATTCCTAGCCCACTGGCGTAATTAGTATTAGAGCGTATAACCCGAACGTACTAATAAGACGTGATGCTAATTATTATTATTATTATTATTATTATTATTGTTTTAATACTCCCCAAATTAATATGACCTTTTTTTTTTCAACGTCCACTTTAGATTTGGTGTAGCGTTGGTAAGTACTTAAAGAACATATTTTTGCTATATCTGTAAACATGAGCAATAATAATTGCATCAAATTTTTTTATAATACATTTAAAGGTCAGAATCATCGTCAACCAAATAAAAAGTATTTTATGGATGATAAGTTGTAGAGAACTTATGCTTCTTGGTTTTATAATGGTAACTCGCTTTGCTCGTTGTGGGCTCTGCCCCCAAAACCCCAGTGAGTTTTCTTTGCAAGTGGATGTAAACTAATTTAATTCCAGCGTTATTTTGAACTTAATAACTTAAAGTTACCCGTATTGTATTTTATATATTGCACTGACTTTAAAGTTGCTCCACCATTTTGAATTTTGGGGGGGGGGGGTTAAATTTTAAATTTTAATATTTTTGGAATTTCCCAGTTGCTTACAAGCTAGAATATATAATTTAGCCAAATTTCATGTTTCTAGCTCATCTGAAAGTGTGTAAACATTAATATCAGTGAGTGAGTGAATCAGCCATGTGGATTTATAGTAGTATAATATTTATAAAGTAAAGATATAATGTAATCGTAAAAAGAAACCCTGTTATTTTTCTGGTTACTGGTTAATATAATATAATTTACTATTTAGAAATCACCTGTACATTTTTCACAGACAGATATAAATAATATAAATAATATTTATATTGTTTTATAAAATTCCAAGTATTATTAATAGCAAGAGGATGTTTTATTTTACATTCTGGTTTGATATTACACAATACCTAATTAAACTTAAAATCAATTTAGAAAAATTAAACAAATAATGAATGAAACTCTTTTTTATTAAAAACTACATTTTGTATACAAAAAATTTATTTCAATTTTTTCAAAAATATGAAGCGCCTATTATTTATTTTTTCCAATACAATTTCGCATTTTTATTAAAACAGCCACAAAATGTATTTCATTGAAAATGATGTAATTACCTTACATGTTAGATAAATAGAATAGCTTTCCGAGTATTACTCCTCACAATTTCTGTGAACTATATTTGCTATGTACTGGGTTTGCTTATCTTCAGTAACAATTAATCATTTGTAAACATTATTAATATTACATCTAGAAACCGACTTACTTTATGGATATATGTAGTAAAGGTGCGTCAGTGTTTTTTTATCTTAAATATTACACAAGGTTAACATTATATTAGAAAAAATACAGGTTTTATAGTTTTATAATACTCAAATATAAAAGATTATTAATATAAGATTTACTATTGTGAAGAGTTTAGAATAGGATGATTGTTGATTAGTGGTGATATATATATATATATAAAGTCGTTACATAAATTAATGGTTCAGAAAGAAAGGTGATAATATATGTAATCAAATCAATATTTATCTAGTTATCTATTATATGATATCTAGATTATTTATATAGTTTTCTATCAATCTAGATAGATTTTCTTTTGTTCATATATTATATTTAAAAATCAAAGTCGATCCCCAGTTTAATAAATGTTCAGTAGTTTTAATTTTTGTCTTCTCTGATTAAGAGAAAGTGTTGTAGATTTGAAAATGTCACCCTAGAGATTATGGTGAATCTCTACTTTATAGAAGGTTCCAAACCCTAAAAAGTGGATTTTACAATATTCAGAATTATGTTTGTCTTTTCTTCTCCTAGTTACAAAACATTTGGACATATTTAGTTCAAAATTGATATTTAGGTGAATATAAACAAACAAGATGTAAATTATTGTAGTAAATGGAATGCCCACAGGCCTCAAGCTATGAGTGAAGAATGATCCTAGCATGGGACGAATCTTGGGTAGCTCAGTGATGGAGAATCTTAAGGCTAAGTCAAAGGTCCAAGTTTCAACTCTCGTATTCATTTGTCAATTCTCAACCAAATTAAAAATTAATTGATGCTTATATTCTAAAAGGCCACACCTAAGACTTTTTATATTTTCAACCCCAGAGTTGAATTTAAGGGTTGTTTACTGACGTATTTTTGAAAATGCCAACATTTTATAAAATAGTGAGTTTGGTTTAAAATAAATATCTACAGTGTTTTTAACATGACAAATGAAATTTCATACTTGTTTATTGTGAACTAATTCGTCTAAAGAAATAATTTTACCCATCCCAGCTTGTTAAAATAAGCATTTACTATTTTATTACAAGAATTTTGTAATGGTAAAACGTGTCCGCCTAGTTATTTCCATTTTCTACAAATTACATGCGTTGAATTTATTCCCTAAACCACAAATGAGACTTCAACTGCCTACACCAACAAATAACAACGGTGAATGTATGGTCATTAGTTGTTAGTTTTACATGGGTATTGTACATTTTATCTAGTTATGAAGAAGCATTCACTTCACTATTGTAAACAGACCACCGCTAAGCTTGAATGACAATCTCATGGAGATTAAGGCAACAAAAGAAGGCTTCTAGATAAAACAAGTGTACCAACATTTATAATTTACCTCACAAAAGTTAGCAAAAGAGGAGGGTAATTTAGTTTAGTAGTGGCGGTGAGTTTAAACCAGGTGTAGTTTATACATGGAGATTCTTATTAAATTTAAAAATAGAAGGCGTCTTGTAAAATTATTTAAAATCCGTAAGGACAAGGACGTTAATACCATTCTTCTTAATTGTGGCGTAATAAATTTATTTTTAAAAAATCCTTTCGACGGCTGCAACACCCATCAGCATTCTGGTATGTTGGCCTTTAAATATATTTTAAAACATAAATAAACATAGTGAAAAAAACCAACGGTAATTCTTTCATGGCCACATTAGTAAAAAGTTATATTTAATCTTTGTGGCTAAAGCTCTTTGCTGAAAAGAAATGTAATGAATGTTAATTTTGATTAAATTAATATGTTAATTCCAATTTTAAAGTTAGATTAATTAAAAATGCAACTTTAATTTCATTAAACTATTAAGAATTAATTATAATTGAGTTTATTTAGAAAATTTAAATTTATAGTAAGTATTAGTATATTTTAAAAGATACAATATTTGAATGGACGTCATATATTTACTTTTGCTCTTTTGAAATATATTCTTCCGTTACTCACTTCATGCTGCCTCGTTTATGTCCTGCTATGTCTTTTGTCCAACCCTATATAAAATAATAGTATGAGAAGATACTAACAAATAAAAATGACAGTAAAGAATGAAAAGAAAAAAAATTACCATTTTAGATCTTCGGAACTTTATCCTAAAGTGATAAAAAATATAACATAATCTTGATTTGATTTAGACATATATATATATATATGATTTTTATTCAAATATTGTATTAATATGACGTCAATTCAAACTTTGATATGTTATTATAATTATTTAAATATCTAGTTTATATAAAATATATTTTTGAGAATGGGTCATATGTGAGAGAACTTGATCTTAATAATTCAGTTGTGATTTGGAAAGTTTCACTTCTTTAAATGGTAGTATTACCAAATATGTTTAGAGAAATCGTCAATTAAGAAGCGTACTATCAAGGTATAGAATGGATAACCAAATGGTAAGCAAATATTGGGAAGAAAAAGACGCTGATGGGAGGGTAACATTAGAATGGACCTTAATTAGACAGGGTGTAGTTTGGTTGACTGGATAGAACTAGCTTAAGATAAAGCTGGGTGTCGTACTCTTGTAAGTGCAACAGTAACATTTCAAGTCCCTAATGCCACAGACTAAATAATTGTGTATTTAAATGTTAAATGATATTATAATAATGAAATTCAATTTAAGGGCACAAACTAATTTGTATTATTCTCAACTATATTTTCATATTGTATTAATTGTGTTTCAAGGCAAACGACACAGCAGTTAAAGTTCATGCAATAATAAGACGAACCCGTGATGCGTTTTTGCAAAATAAGGTAAGGTATAAACTTAAAAATACATACATTTTGGAGAAAAATAAATTTTTAGATCTGTAGATTCCTACTCATTCGATTTTTATACATACAATTACAAGTATTACGCCAATGCGATAAGTATGAGAAAGGATAAGTTTACTGGAGTACTACCCTCACTTCCTTAAAGTAATATTCGAGAACTATTTCTTAAAAATAAGCCTCAATACACTCAACTGGGATTAAAACACCGGTCTCAACGTCAAAAGCAGTCCAGTCAATTGCACTTTATATAGTAACTATCAAAACTAAACGTGCCCAAATTATTAATTTTCAAAATTAAAGTTAGACACTGGATTTGAGAAAAGGTATCTATTTTTTTTACTGCCATAATGATACTACTTCTGAGCTATCTAGATTATTCTTTTATATCATTATAATCCATATCCTACTTAAAACATTGTTTATTTTGAGATGTAACAGTTTTGATGGATAAGAAACACAAAGAAAAATTATAATAATTAAATTAATATACCAATGTGTTGGAACCGATTAATTAGGTAGTCCTTGGTAGCTCATAGGTTAGATTTTGGTACAAGGTCACCCATGTGGGTGTTCCGAATGGGGGGGCAGATTTTATTCCCATCTGCCTGGTATGTGTGGCACCTTCCCCTTTTTGAAAGAAAATTTCAGGAATTAAATTTGTTGGGACAGAATTTTAAAGCATCTGAACATAATTCTTAGCTAATTTTATGTGTTTGAAAAGCCAATTTTCGAAACAAAAAATTCCTGAAAGATTGACCTAAAATAAAATCTAGTTGTAACTGAGCATATTGAAAAGAAAAAACTATATTTCTCATAAGTTTATTTAAGAGAAACAAATAAAAATATTTTTTTAAGAGTATTTGGGAGGAAATTTACATTTTACAACTTTTAGCTCTCTTAACTGGGAAATGATAGATTCAAAGATGTTAGCAGCAAATTGCAGCCAAACCTAAAACAAACAATTTTATATTTCATATTAAACTAACAAAATATGTTAATATTGCAGAATGATAAAGGGGGCAACCCTTATCACCCAT
The DNA here is from genome assembly GCA_902155825.1 of Timema genevievae. NCBI lineage: Eukaryota > Metazoa > Arthropoda > Insecta > Phasmatodea > Timematidae > Timema > Timema genevievae. The sequence continues at coordinate 6,962 of CABFWO010006728.1, read as the reverse complement.
TTATGGGCACCCATGCTTTGGTGTAGTAAGACAGTTAAATATTAATTAATTTATATAAATTTATACTTGTATATATTTAAATGGTGTAAGTAAAATTGGATTGTTTAACTCTCTTCATTCACTAAAGCAACATTTTTTACATTTTGAACCCCTTTAGTATCTTATCAAATACTTTTTTAAATTAAAAAAATACAACATAGACATATTTTAATCATTATCTAAATGTATTAAAAAGAGCTTGTGATTGTCTGAGAGATGGCAGTTCTAACTCAATTTGAATTAAAATTGGACTTTCTTAGTTTTTTCCTTAAGCCTCTACTCTTCAGCAATCTATATATATATATATTACATATAAATTAAAATTATATATAAAATTACATATATTGTGCATTATTATATATGTAAGTACGTATATGTAGACATGTAAATGATATAATTTATTATATATTTTTTGTGGTTTTTCCTTATTTCTTACTATCTAATAAAATCGAATGAATTTATATCACTCTCACTCTATCACTTTTTACGAAATAACTGACATAAATATACATTCGTTTACAAACAAAGCCCTAATTCATTTGCTTATCAATAATAATTGAAGGTTATATTGGTTGGCTTGGTTGATATCATAAACAGGCCTAAAAAGTAGTAAATGTATAGTGATATATCTATAAATAATGTATACATGTTCTCTTTCACACCCAAAGTTGAAATTACGATTAATAAATGGCATATATCCTTGGTGTATCTAATTTAAAAAAAAGTACCTAAAATTACATCAGTTAGAAAAAACCACTCTTAAACAAATTTAAACATTTTAACTAACGAAATCAACAAAAGCTAAAATAACTATCGGGTCGCATATCTTTCAAAAAATGTTATAATGGTATTTTTTGAAATTTAATTTAATCTTGTAATTTTCAGCTAAAACAATTCTCTCTTCAATTACTACATAGCAAGATCCAATTCACAGCTTGTGGATTTTTCCCTATGGACTATACTCTAATTCATTCTGTAAGTATAGATTCCAACTTTAAATATAATATCTTGATTAAAAAAGATACAGTTTTTAGTTTACTTAATTCTAATACTATAATAATTGTAAAATCTACATACAGTTATTTCTAAGTGCTCTAAATAATACTACCTACAATAATAGGAATGTTATTTATGTTAACAATAATCTAAGTGATTTTATCCATGATAATTGTAATTGCCTTAGATGTATAGGTGCATATATTTGTTTTCAAACTAGAAATAAATCTTTAAGATTTAACAATTTATGTAAGAAGACTTTGATTAAAGCAATAAAATTAATATATGGAGGCTAACACTCTATTTTTATATATAGGCATTGTTGCTACCCCCCGTTCTCATGGGCCTAACGGGTCCGGATGGGTTTTATGGGATGGTGGTAGTGGCAAAAATAAAATTGTGGTTCATTTAGTATCGTTTATTGAAATATATTAACTAAGCTACTAGTGTATAATATTCTGTAGTATTTAGAACTAATTGATAAATTTTGAAATAAAAGTACTCGTTATCTCAATGTATCTACTCAGAAATCCGTGCCTTGACATATCTTCGACGCTATAACCCTTACTGGTGTCAAACACCAGACCTTCAGGTGCTCTTTTGTTTTTAACGAACTCTGACTTCTAGAATGGGTTGGGGAGTCCCCTGCTGTACCTAACAGTGACTCAAACTGCGGGATATTCACCCCACAAATTGGTTAGACTTGGTAGCTGAATATGTAGAGCACTTTGGACTAACCTCGCTAGAAACTGGCGTACGTTTAACAGCTCCTCCCCCTTCACCCTTTCCATTTTATTAATGTCCAAAACCCACTGTCATATATCCAAAAAGAAAGGGTGCTCCCCATAACATATTAGTTTTGACACTGCGTTTTTTTATGTTACTAGGCAAAACAACTGATGTTCTAAAACATGACTTAGTCTGAATACTCAAATGCTGACTGAGGAGAGTTGAAAAATTGAGCTCACTAGGCTTATGTAGTACTTGCATGCTTTTGGTTGACTAAGACTGCAAAAAAATATGACAGTATATATACAGAATGAGTTTTAACTTAAGTTACAAATTCTATAGTATAATGAAAATATGTATAAAGGTTTGCTTTGAAGAAATTACTAAGGGAGCAATGAGCCCTTGAAAATCATGTACTTAAGACTAAACAACAATTTTATAACAACATAACAAATGAGTAGGAGAACAGTAACTGAAGAGAAGTATGTACTTTTATTACTTAATGTACAGTAGATAACCCTACAACAGCCGTTGTGCAAACATTCTTGTTTTATAGCAGATGTTAAAATTGCCGGTCACCAACATCCAGACAGCAGCGACATCGCCGGAACATGGAATGTCCTACTCTTTGAAACATTCCTTGTTTGTTTCGTAGTACCGTACACGGAACTTTTGGTGTGGCCCCACAGAAATAAATCCAGGAGGATTCAGGCCTGGCGAGAGTGCTGGCAATGGAACAGGTTCTTTCTTGGTGGCTACGTGGCAGGGTGAAAGCATTTTGATTCTCATGGGATCAGTGCTCCCTTAATAATGACCTCAGAGCAAAATTTTAAACAGATTTTCTTCCGAGTTTTTCATAATAAATATGCTCCTAGATTTTTTAACCTAAGTTAAAACTCACCCAGTATATATGTAGCTATATGTTTATTAAAAGAATAAGAAATAGGTAGGGTCATATTTAAATCATAAGTAATAACATACACCACAAAAGAGGATTTAAAACAAATGTAACGAAAAAGACTAATCAAATGACGTCGTTTTAATGTGTTAATGGCTATAATGTTATCCTTGCAGTCAGTCCCATGTGTAAGAATGTTTAAATTAGGCTAACATAACTATTTTTAGAAAAAGTTAAATTCTACTTTAATATCATTTGTTTTGAGGCTGTTTTATAAATCACCATGTTTACTTGGAAACAAATGAGGGCGTCAAAGATGAGTTTGTTTTCTTAATAATGATAACAGTATTTTTCCAGATCGTTGCTGCCTCGACCACGTACTTGATTATTCTGATCCAGTTCCAACTGTCGTCCAAAACAACTAAAGAAGATGGACGTGAACTTGATGTAATTCAATGTATTAATTATCTCAACCAGACCAACTCCTCTTACGGATTAAATTAGAATCATGTACAGAAAAAAAAGTGTATTAATGTTTTTATAAATGTGTCTAAATCAAATCAAGACTATTTATGTTATATTTTTATCACTTTAGGATCAAGGTCCGAAGATAGAAAATGGTGTATTTTTTTCTTTTTATTCTTTACTGTCATTTTTAGTTGTTAGTATCTTCCCATATTATTTCTATACAGGGTTGGACAAAAGTCATAGTAGGATAAAAGCAAGGCAGCGTGAAGTTAGTAACGGAAGAATATATTTCAAAATAGCAAAAGTATATAGACAATGATATGCCATTTCATTTGGCATTCTGTATGCACATGCGTTAGATACTGACTCTGGCAGGCGTGGGGAAGGAGTACCATTATTTGTCATGGAGCCATGGTCAGTAGAACACCGTGCATTCGCAGTTGAGACTTATTTTTAAAGTAATGAGTCTCCCATCACTGTGCAAAGAATCTTTCGACACCATTTCGGGCTGGAGCGTCGTGACAAAGTCCGTGATCACAGGACTATCGTAAAGTGGGTTAAACAGTTTCGCAGCACTGCATCATGCAGTAACGTAAAAAAAAAAGACTGGTCGTCCACGAAGTCAGCGGAACCCTCAGTGGGTGCAGGAGGCCCAACAAGCGTTAAACTTACGTCCTCGGTGATCGGCCGTCAGGTGTGCCTTGACGCTACAAATGTCATTTCACTCTCTGCGCCGGATCATTCACGATGACCTTCATTTTCATCCCTAAAAGATGCAGAACGTGCAACAGTTGACACAAAAAGATAAAGTTCACTGAAGAACTTCGCCTAAGATTTCCTTGGACGTTTGTCAGCTGACCCACAGATCTTGAATTACCTCTTTATATATGTTGAGGCCCATTTTGAATCTCTGGGGGTGTTAAAAAGCAGAATCAGAATCTACAATATTGGGGGCTGGCTAACCCACTCCAGATGCATTAAGAATCACTCCACAATGAACTTTTGACAGTGTGGCGCGGCGTTACATCGTTTGGCATCATCGGCCCATATTTCTTTGAGGACGCTTGGGGGTCGTGCTGTTACCGTTAACAGCGATTGCTGCATTCAGCTTTTGAACGAGTTCTTCCTTCCGGAGTTGACCACTTGAAACCTGCCACAACTATGGTTTCAACAAGATGGGGCAACAGCCCATACTGCCCGCCATTCCATGGCCGTCTTACAAGGTGCGTTTTCCTGTCGATTGATTTCCAGATTTGGGGACATTCACTGGCCAGCGCGGTCATAGGACTTGATCACCCTGGACTTTTTCTTGTGGGGTTACCTCAAGAGTCAGGTGTCCGCCGCACGCCCTCAATCGCTGGCCGAGAAGTAGAGTATTGCATACTAAAAGCAGTGCGTAACATTCCCTTAGAAATGTTGTAACGTGTGATGCAAGGTTTCGTCCACCACTTGCAGGAGTGTGTTACGCTTGACGGCGGACACCTACCTGGCATAATATTCAAGAAATGAGATCTGATGTTCATTAAAGGAAAATGGCATATCTCTGTTTATATACTGTTGCTATTTAGAAATATATTCTTCCAGTACTCACTTCGTGTTGCCTCGTTTATATCATACTATGAATTTTTCCCAACCTTGTTTAAAGAAAGTAATACAAGACGCAATAAAAAATCCTTTTTTTGTGAACCATTCATTAATTACTATTCAGGTGGACCACTTAGTCATATCCTTAGATTTATTATTTAGTCACTTTCGGGTAATTTTCTCACTTCTTTAAATATAATTCAAAAAATAAAGTTGACTAACAATAATCCAGGATTATTTGATGTAATAATGTGTGTCTAAATTTAAATAAATATTTATGGGAGACACATCCATTTTTTTCCTCAATATAATTAAGAGATAAGTATATATATTCAATTAATTTGCCAGTAACTTACACAAAGCTATTTATGAAGGACATACATCTGTTAATAGAAGTATAAATACACGATGTTTGGATCTACGTGGGAAGAAACTGGGGTGTGGAAGTTAGACCTCAAACCAACAAGAATTCGGTAATAAAATATGCCATTTGCCCGATCGTTCCCAAGATAAGGCCTTCTTAGCTTATTTTGGGATAGCACTACTTGATACATTTCTTCTGTACTTCTTGTAAATGGTGAATATATGATGGTACACTAACAGAAATCAATTTACAAGGAAAATGGTAATTTAATAGGGTTATTTATAATTTCAGCAGGAAATTGGAGGGATTTATGTTGGGAAGCATCAAACGTAAGAAATATTTAAAAGCGATTTTTGTGTTGTTTAGAGGTTTACTATCTATACCCTTTCCCACATAAATATATAACTTGTGGATTATAATAAACATAATATATTATATAAATTTAGCTCAATCATCGAAATGGATGTATACTTAGCCTATCATACTTATTAAAATGAAGAAATAAATGTTCCTTTTATTTAATAATTATTACTTACTAAGACTACATTAATAAAAAAAAGGAAGTAGGCCCTGATTTTAATGAAATTTTATACTGTTAGCCAATAGCTTGTTTTTTTTTTAGCACCACGTTTTGCTACTAGTTAAGATTATAGCCATATGTACTAATTACGCTTGTAGTATAGGGATAGTAAGGTTGAGTTAAAGACAGTGTAACCTAATTTACATGGAGGGAGAGTTGAAAACCATTTAGGATAAACCTTCCTCAGTACACCCGACCTAGATTTGAGCTTCGATCTCTCTGTAATCGACAGTCTACTCCATAGCGAGAGTAGCACCTTAGACCATGCGGCCACCAAAGCTGGTAGTCATTAGGTTGTAGAACATGGTTTTATAAACTTCACTAACAGGTAACTAATGAAAATTTAAAATTTTGAGAGCTTATATCAGAAAGTACATTAAAAAATAAAAATATGAGAGTGTGATTTTTGGTAAAGAGAAAACAAGAAAAGTTGTACACCAGCCTTAAAAATATTATTGTCTGTAATTGTCGAAACTGCAAACATATTTCACACTTATGGCAATCCATTACTTTCCTACGAGAATTTTGAGTAAAAAACCCTCATAAACATCAAGAATAAGTTAAATATCAATTTTAGATAAGGGACTTTACACAAAGAAATTCACTTTCTCCAAGTAAACCGCAAACAATAAAGTTTAATATTACATGAAAAATCTATTATTAAATAAATTAGTTCATACATATTTTAATTTAAAAGTCACTTTCAGTTAAAAAATTATTAAGATTACCATGACTTGAAACATAAGACCAAAAATGAATGTAGAAATAAAATGGAAGCTAAATAAATATAAGTTAAAAAGCTTAAATAATAATAACTGAAGCAGTGGCGGTTCTTTGGTTCCTACTTCTCAAGTAAGGTGTATCCTATATCGTGTCCGGCGTTTCAAGTTATAAGATCTCTTCTCGAGTTGGACCTATCCTTATATGCGATTAGTAAACAGGACACATAATATATATATATGTATTTATATATGTATGAATGTATATAAGTATATATATGTATACGTATATAAAATTATATATAAATATAGGGGGAATGAAGGGGGGAAGGGAATGGCGTGTCTTTGTAGAAACTTCTAATATCTCACACTCACTCATCAACTCATCCCCAAACACACTAATTATTTATTGCACACAAACTCGCACATTTCCTCTAACACACACACACACATTAACTCTCACACACTCTCACACATTAACTCTCACACACACTCACATATTAACTCTCACACACTCTCACACATTACCTCTCACACACACTCACACATTTCCTCTCACACACACTCACACATTACCTCTCACAC
>CABFWO010006727.1:0-31977 GCA_902155825.1 Timema genevievae | reverse complement strand
AATAATATTAATGATAATAATAAATGTCGAGTATTTAATAAAACAATTGATCGAAGAACCGTTGCTCCTAAATTAACGTTGAATAATGTTTAAGAATGTAAATGTTTCTCGCATGTACGCTCACAAGAACTGTTAAATATGAGTGGCCATCTTATTTTATCGTTTGGTGACATCACATTGGCTTCAGCTTCAAGGTTACTTCCAATTAACAGGACAAAATTCGAAAACAATCAGAGGTAAAATCTGTTTTTGTTAAAATTGTTGTTTTTGTTAGAATTGCAACAATATCTACAACATGCAATGCATGGACTGAAAAGTTTTTATTCACTATTTAATTTGTATAAAGTTGTATGTACCTTAGTCCCTATCTCTTCTTATAGGTCCTGTGTTATTGGCATCCAAAGCTGTTATTTGTTTTAATCACACACGCTCTTATTCTAGCAGACCCCAATAGATAAACATTATTCAACGTTTAAAAAAATGCATCTAACATAATATTTGAACATACCTTTTAGCTGTTGATGCTTCCATAGCTACTGGAGGAACTGTGGCGGAGGTTTTTGTAGTCTTTTTTAAGGATCCAGACTTCAGCCAGCAATCCATTGAATGCAAATCTATGATATTTTCTAAATCACTACGTAGGTGCTCCAAAAAACCTGTAATAGGCAGGTGTTTCGTCCTCAAGAGGGAAGAGCCATTAAAGTTATTAACGTATTTTTTTTTAAATCACACACCAAAAGCACTCTTGAAAAAATAACTCCGCACTACAATTATTATCGTTTCGACTATTGGCTAGACACTGAATGAACTGCAACTGAATGAAGTTGCGAAGAAACACGAGTTTTTAATATACAATAGAAACTTTCCAAAAAATTCTGTAAAAGTGTCAAAGATAACTCGGATCTTTAAGCAAGGCGAGGCTCTCATTGAGCCAGGTTTAGCTGGCGCCATAGAGCCTCTCTGTCTGGTTACGCCGATTGAAGTCTATGTGCTTCGCGGATTTTCTCAATGTTGTGTGTGATTCCGAGAAGGTGCGGCCGGGTAAACCTGACTGAGGTGACTCATGACAACGCACTTTGGATCCATAATACTTGCTATTTACACTGCTTTACGACACGCTGCAGGAGCTAAATTATTTCTACACAATACTTATCTAAAAACAGTTCATGACCGCACAAATAAACCATTTTGAGATCTTGTCACATTTATTTTATTTTTATTTACAATCTCTTCGCGGAGCACTTGGAGATATTTTTCGGAGCACACTTTGGGAACCGCTGGCCTAGGTGATCGACCAATTAGAGGCCGCAGTCGACCTGTAGATCTCTATCAACTTTTTGGCTACTTCTGGACTAAAGTATCAAGCCTATTTATATTTTGTTTGTTGAGGGGTAGGGCAAGATTCTTATTTAGTAATATAGAATTAAAAAAAATTTTGGTCCTATTGAGGTAGTTTCATTGTTAAATTATTAAATTGTTTTGGAATTTTGTTGGTGTGTGTGATTTCTTTTTTAATGAATATGTGAATTTTTTTAAATAAAAAATTTTGTAATTATTTTAATTGTCTATAGATATGAACTAAATATGTAATGTTATTCGTGTAAACACTTTCATTATTAAAGTATATATTTTCTTTTATTCATTTTTACATATAAAACTCAACTTTTTAAAAATACCTTTAATTATTGGTAACCAAGTAATCTATGGTTTTAAACTCACATTGCACTTGGCCACTATTGATGATGAAGCAAAGGTTCAGATCATAATCAGGTCTACTAAGGGTGGGTTAATTCATATAATTTTGATGGGCTTTTTTATTCTGATCCCACTAAATAAAATACATTTTCTTTGCGACACTTATGTTCCTAGCCTCTTGAATTAAGTTCCTTATGACTAGAGGTGTGTGAAGTCCACTTTTTCAATTCGAAGCAAACTCAATTCGACTATATGAAGTATTATCGAAGCCGAATATAAGTTTGAATATTTTTTGTTAGTTGCTTTATGCTTGAAAAAAATATTATAGTATATTTATTTATATAAACTTATGTACAAAAATTACTTGGAAAACTATTCATTGAACAATTGTTTGTAATATTTAGTTTTATTCTGATAAATTAAGTTATTAACACAACTTAGAATAAAATTTCTACAGATGTATTCATATGAATAGAATGTCAATAATTGATTATTATTGGTGAAAATTCTTAGTTGTCGAAGCAAGATTTTTTTTTCGGAGCAAGGTCAAAGCTAATATTTATTCCGAAGCCAAGTTGAAGTTTTGAAGCTTTGAACAGCCCTACAGTTATAACCCTTTTGTTGAGTGGGAAAATGCAGATTCTCATTGAAGATAAATTTCAGAAGATAGCTTTAATTTTACAATTTAACTTGGTAATAAATTGATTTGAGTCAAATTTAAACATTAGCTATGAACATGTGCAATTTAAAATAATTTTCTTATATTTAACATATCTTTGATATTCAAATTTTTTCAATGGGATGAATTTAACTTCACTAATTTTATGATAAAACTGTATTCTAAATTTTAAGGCTGAACCAACCCATAAATGTACGGTTCGAAAAAAAAAGTGTATCTAAAAAATATTTAATAATTCAACATTGTTGTTTTTATTTATTTTAGTAACATATCTATCTGTCCATCTTTCATTATTCTTAAGAAATTTTCAAACCATGCTAAAAATAATTGAAGCGTAGGCCTGTAACAACGTTGTAAGCAACATTTTGAAAACTTTTGGGAAACAATGAAAAACTAATATGGGTACCAAATTTAATGCTACATTTTTATAAGTATCCTTGGCAAGTCATTACACGTACATAAGTTATTCAATAGGTTTCTACGTTAATATGTTTCAGTATGTGTGAGTTTTCAACAACAAAAAAGCAATTGGCAATTTAACAACGTTATATATACAGTGACATACAACGTTGTTACACGAAAACCTATTGTTTGAAAGAATAGTGCACTAAGAAGTAAAATTGGAATGCTTTATGGATTGAAGATTTTATTATTTAAAAACATTGAATATTATAATTAGTGTAGAGTAACTTAAAACTACATTATTCAATTATATATTAATACAAACTAAAGATATGNAAGATTTTATTATTTAAAAACATTGAATATTATAATTAGTGTAGAGTAACTTAAAACTACATTATTCAATTATATATTAATACAAACTAAAGATATGCATAGCTTAAAACATATTGCTTAGTTTGTTGGCATAACTTTTACTTAGTCTAATATTTGGATACATGTAATTTTAAAATGCTCTATTATCCCACTCATGGTATTAATCCTCCTTGGTTTAGTCAAAAATTAAATTATGCATATTACTCACATATACATAGTATAACATTAACAGCCTATTACTGCACTTGTTTGTGTCGGCACTTTTGTAGCATTTGCATGAACACTAAACACTTTATGTTGCAACTGGCAGATCTGTATAGAACTTTCGGTGCTCTGGTGAATGAAACTGGCACATTTCCATTAGATCTTTCTTCTTTGCTTCTTTTATAGGAGGTGACGTAGGATAAACTGCCTTTAAAAGATCAATGTCACACAATTGGTGGAAGAATATTCTGGACATGCCTTGCTTTCCTGGGTTTGCACAACGAATGTGCCACCCAAGGCTGAAGAACATTGTGAGACTTTCTTACTCGAATTGCAGTAGGGTCATCATTAGACATCTGTAGCCACATGACGTCTTTTATTTTCAGTGAGGAGTCTTTCCTCAGACATTTTTCGTTTGGTGAGAAATCTTTGAAATCCTCTCTTTCCATTAGAGTAACCATAAATGGCTTACTGGGCCGTGAGTTAACTATCATTTCAACCCAGTCAAAAGGCACATTTATAGTTGTTCTCTTCTTGCTCTTTTCTATAAGCGAGAACTCCCTGTCACAAGGTAGGAAACTATGTCCACTTGTTAAAAACTTTTGGTCAATTTGAGTAAAGTATTTGAACAAAATTAATATTTGAAATATTTCAAGCATTTGGAAGTTGTTATTTTGCCCAACACACCGGTCTAACCAGACTACCACTCTGACCCTTCTTCTAATAGTTGAAAGTAGTCCTTTACATATTTTAAGAGACACGATGCTATCTCGCAGGATCCTCTATGCTCTATCGATTCATGCCATAACATCATCGTAGTTCTTTGGGTGGCCGCATCATGAACACATTAGTTGTAAAAAGAGTATTTCTCTGGTAAAACACTGATGAGTGTGTCAAAGTGGGACAAAACAAGACTCTGTTGCAAATCTGTAAACAAAACATGTAGCTGAGGGTTTGTTTTTGATAAATTGATATTTTCTTGTAAACTTCTATAAGCAGATTCTGCTTTGCTGTGATGCAGTTTGCTTTCTGTCAATATGCGCTGTCTTTTTTCTCATCCTCACATGCGCATAATTTAACATAGAGCTTATCACATGTTACACATGTGTCAGAACGAGGAAACCCAAACCGTAACTTTTATTCACTGTGGAATACATCAGAGTATATTCGTAGTGAAATATTGCATTCAGGAAATTTTTCTGTAGATAGTTTGTGCATTAGTTTTAGATTTAACTCTGAAGGAAGGCAGTCTTTAGAGCTCTTTTCCCTACAATAATGACTTTCTTTCTTTGGAAATGATCCAATGTGTTGGTATATTAAGTCCTTAGCTTTATCAGCAACACTACGAGGCCGGTTATGGTGAACTGCTTGCTTATCAACTAATTCTGTATTGCTCTTGATTTTATCAACAAGTATCTGAAGACGTCTAGGAGTGACTTGAAATGTGTCGCAAACTGTTTTTTTACAAACTCGAACTTTTCACATGCCATGTTTTAGCCAGTAAGGAACCATGCACTGATGTCGGGATACTGCTTCTTCAACTACTCTCAGCCTTTTCAGTTCTACAACTTCAACAACATTATTGGCTATGAAATGATGTTTGCGCATTGTAGTCGATTGAGCGAAACTTCGCGAATAAGTCCTTCTTTTCCTGAGCACTCACTTCATTTGCAAAAAAGCCTTTATTGCAAGCGCAAATTCGGCCCTGAAACATATATTTGTGCCGTATTAAATTTATGAAAAAATATTTAGCCAATTATGTCAAATTTGAGTTATTAAATGTATATTAATCAATGAGCTCGTGTAGTGAGACTTTAATAAAGCTTAAACCCCTTAAAAGTTAGCTAGGTTTGGAACCCCTTTAAATTAAATGTTCTCTAGGTTTAAAACCTCTCAAATGTTCTTTGGATGTAAAACTCCTTTAAAGGTTATCTAGGCTTTAATCCCCTTAAATGTTCTATAGGTAACTGGGTTTGACTCCCTTTAAAGGTTCTTTAGTTTAAAACCCCTCTGTTTGGCTCACTAACAATAGACAGGCTTAAGTTGGAAATTAACCCCCCTCCCCCTCCCCCCATTTACAAGCACCACAAATCTCTTCACCATCCCCTCTCCCCCACCCATCCCATAAACTGTTTAGTTACATCCATCAATAAAGAGACACCTTAGACCTATGCTCCAAGACAAAAGAAGAAGTTTGTCTTAAAAAATTATCGACAGTGCAGTATTGCTAGAACACAAAGGCGCTTTGTTTCCCGTCTGAATTTTGTCAGGAATTGATTAATTCCCGATATTTTCCCGCCCATTTAGGATTTCGCCCAGCCCTACCTATTTGTGACATTACACAGTATCCACCACGAAAGTCGCATAGGTTATTCCACAATCACATACAACGTTGTTTTACTTACCTCATTTGGTTGTTATAATTCAGGCTTCTGTACATTTCTGGAACTCACATTCTCTTTCCCTGCATCCCTATTTCTTTTTCGAATAGTTTGCTTCCATTCACTAACATTTTTCTTCCTCTTTTTACTCCAATTTTCATGTTTTTGAGCACATGGTGTAAGAGTGACATTACATCTGTCGACTATTTTGGCGTACATAAAACCTTGTTACAGCCAATATCAGGATTGCCAACGTTTCACCAGCATTTTTCTCGTATAACCAGCCCAATAATGAGAGATATTTTCTTACTAACGGACGCAGAGCATCACATGCAACCTTGTTACATGAAAATCTCACTTTCTAAATTGTTGTCGCTTACAACATTGTTACAACCTACGCTTCAATTATTGAAATATTTTCCTTAAAATGTTTCCATTTCAATGCATTTTAAATGGGAAAACAAAAATTATTAACCAATTTATTTATTTTCTTTGTAAAATTAAGCTAGTGTTTGTTTATAACACATCATTTAATGCATAGTTTATTCTTATTTTTAATTATATTTTAAAATTTGGGTTAGTTTCAATAATCACGACGAAATTGAGCTCTTAACTACTCCCAAGTCGACACTCTAGTAAAAATACATGGTTTTAAATACAACTTATCCTTCTACAAATAGTTATCTTAGTTGATAATAGGTGCTGTTAGTATGATCCTTACCCATTTACAAGCTAGTATCATTTTGCAAATGTTGGCTAACCTGCTGTATCAGAATCCAGGCGGCAGTGGAAGGTGAAGCTTATTTCAGTGACCTTCTTGAATCTAAGAAACATTAATAACATGTGCATTGGGATAAGATGGGCCAATGTCCAATTATGAAAATGTTCATAATTAAATATAAACATCTTTATATATTAAATAACTAAAATACTTACAAAGTCTTAACTGCTGTGTGAATAAAGATAGTTGGTCCCTACTTACTTGTAATGTAGGCCTATATGAGTCTCACTCTAGTGATACATTATTTTCATAGAGAAAAAAAACCATATGCTTCTCAGTATATAAAGTTTTATGACATTAGCCCTTATTTAACTGAGGCAAACATGTAAAAATCCACACTCGTGGCCTGCATTCTTTCACGGTTTTTCTTATTCTTGAGCATTGCAGGTTGTAACAATAGGCCTAAGTGTTAAAGTTATATTCAGACTATATAAAAAAATTACTGCACATTGAATTTTGAATCCATTACTGATATTATATTAAATAAAAAGAGGCATTCCTGCTCATATCAAAGATAGTTATTTTAAATTAAAATAGGGTCTAAAAAGTAATTTGGAGACGTTCTTAATATGTTTATACTTTCTATATTTGTTTTACGGTCTAAGATTTGACTCTCATTGGACCTTGGAATAAGTTATTTTACAAAAAAATTAATGAGCAAAGTTTTTGTTAGTCAAAGTGTGAACATGCTTATTTTATTATCTTATTAAATTTGATTAAATTAACTCTTTAAGTCTACCTACTACACAGTTTTTATTGACTAATTAGGTGACCTGGAGGTCTAGGGGTAAAGTGTCTGACTTCAATACTGGGGATCCGGGGTGCAATCACTTCACTTCTGACAAGAGGTGTATTAATCACAATTTGTGAATGTGTGGAATGCCAGACCTGTACCGTGGTTCGGATCCCACATTAAACTGTAGGTCCTCCAGTTCATCACTCTACTATTATACATTAGCGTAAATGTGTATAGCCCGAACGGGTAGTAAGACTCGGTGCAAAAAATAATAATAATAATAATAAATAATAATAAATAATAATAAATAATAATAATAAATAATAAAAAAAAATAATAAATAATATAAATAATAATAAATAATACAAATAATCATAATAAATAATATAAATAATCATAATAATAAATAATATAAATAATAATAAATAATAATAAATAATATAAATAATATAAATAATAATAAATAATAATAATAATTATTATTATTATTACTAATTTGAATGTATTAATTTACTGATAATGTAGTAAACTATACCTTTAAAAATATATATTGGCGTGGGACTAAAAAAACCAAAGAGGACTACAAATGTGATCATCGCTATGGAAATATCAGCCAGTCAATCCCTTACTAAGTGGTGAGAGGAGAAGGTGTGTTTAGGGGTTCTTAAACACCTCCCGTCAAAAGTATTGTTATATATATTTTTTAAATGTTTCAAGAGGATTTGATGCTTAAAAAATACCTTGCCAATTGCTGGGATACTTGACAGTTGACAACGAGCTAACAAAAGTAATAAAACTCACCAAATAAATTTCTGTTTACAGCCTTGGATTTAGTTGCTAAGTGTGATACAAATTTATAATGTTGCAGATATTAAATATGGAAAACACAGTCGTAGTGGTTTCATTTCATCTAATTTTTTAGAGGGGCGAGGGGCACTTTCTCCAGTGCCTCTCCCATTGATTCATTCCATAATCTTCTATATGTGTCAATTTTTGTTCAATGAGGCCAAAACATTTACACTAATACTGAGAGCGCTAATGCATAAAGATTTTTTTTTCTAACTATGACACATGAGCAAGATATTTATTACCGACTGCTAACTTTTAACGTCTGTAAAACTAAATAAAAAAGATTGCTAGCATAGCTATAAATACATGTTTTGTGTCTAGAATAATATTAACTTAAATATTTAAAAAAATATATTATTACTAGGCCTTTTATTAAGCCTGTACGAATCCATAATTATTTTCGATTTCAAATCGAATCCGAATCTTGGCTGACTCGAATCAAATCTCATACTTAAAAAATTTGAATTGATTAAGAATCAAATCTTATGCTAGTTTTATTTGATAAAATTGAATTCTGGTCAAGTCCGTTGTGTAAATAAAAAAAATTGGATTGAATATTTTAATTTAAAAATGGGTTCAAATCTGAATCAAACCATTTATTTTAGGCTTACTATGATTTAAAATATAATCCGTGTTGAATATTTCACTATGTTAAGTTTCCAAGTTCCAATCCAATAATAAAATATTTCAAAATATGATGATAATCATTATAGACACATTTTAGGTTTATTAACAAAAAAAGTAGGCCTATGCAATGACACCTAATCTCAAAAGGTGAAACCCCATTGAGAATGTCTGGCTTAGACTATAAATAAGTGATTCCCAAACTGTGGTACGTGTACCTCCAGAGAAACGCGACATAACACTGAGTTTTATGAATCATAAAATATAATTTAAATACAACATACAGCACTCCTAAATTTAATTTACCTCATTTAAAACAATCACCCCTGTATTTAGTAAATTTTGCAGATTAAAATACTTACAAATTAATTTTTAAGATTTTTGAATGTAAATACAACACATATTAGTCCTAAATTTAACTCACCACATTTAAAACAATCACCCCTGTATTTAGGTCTGATAGACAAATTAACACAGATTTTGACATAAAGTGATGGCATTTATTAGACTTTCTTTTCATCTACTAAAGTTTTGTTTAGTTTACTGCTAGAGCTTTGCTAACATTTGCATCGACCGCTTATACTTTGCAAGACAACATATATGTATGTCTTTTATTTCATAAAGAGCTGGAAGGGGTACGTTGGTTAGGGGCCGTCCTTAAATTACGTTAGGCCTTTTTTCATAATCTTTGATCCCCGCTCCCCCTCCCCACTTAAGGTATCTTAAGATTTTCCATGACACCCCCCCAATAAAAATCCTTACATACGATAAATTCTGACTCCCCACCCCCTCCTAAAAAAAGTAGTGAAATACTGAGCCTCCCTCACCACCCCAAAATCCCTACTTAATTTAAGGATGGCCCCTTAGGCCATGGCCCCCAAAATGGTTACACAACTGACCAAAGCTCGTGAAATACTGGTATATCGTAAATTATTTTTTCAGGTTTCACATGCTAAGGGATAATAGTGCTCTGAATCGTACCCCACATTAATTCACATCTAATTAGGATTTAGGACTAAGAGAACTTGACTCGATTGGGATTCAAACTGACCAACTAATCACATGTTATTGGTCAAAGTGATTTGGCGTACTTGACACTGCCCGAGTCCTTCAATATGTCATATTTTTCCACTCTAGTCTTTTGTCACTATTGATAATCTCCAAACCAAAGGTTCAATTTTTTTTTGTGACCCTTTTAATGAGGCAAAATAACTAGCGAAACCGGGCAGTAATAGAGTTATGTTGAGATTTTTTATACTCTAATGTCAGTAGTTTTAGATCAAATGAGAAACAAAAGTAATCAACATGTATATGCCAAAAAATCACCGGGTTTTACTTCCTGTCCGGGCTGAATGAATGTACTATATTAATTACGATATTGGGGTGGTGGTGATGAAGTTAGAATAAATTACAGGAAATGTACCCACATTTATGTGGGAAAAGAGAAAGAAACGATTGAATAAGATTTACCCAAAATACCTTCAGCATGGATTTGAGCCCCCCACCTCTCCGTCAATGACAAACCAGCCTATTGCGCTAATGCGAGAAAGACGCTTTCTTTGAGCATGTGACCACCAACGCGGTGAATTGATATTTTTGAGAATTTCTATGAAAAAGTCATTCATCACGTTTTACTACCCACTACACTAATGGGAGGGATAAGGAAGTTAAATGTTGTCGTATGCTGGGAGACATGTGTACAATTTCAAAGGACTGTATTTTTCCACAAAACTATGATTTCACTCTTTCCCTTTTTAAAGTCTAAACATTCATACACATAAAGAAAATATTGTAATTGTGAACATTTTCAGCCTCTAAAATTTCCCGACCGGTTTTTGGCTCATTTCAGACGTGTCAGACAGAAACGTCTTGCTGGCTGGGATGGCTAGGATAATTTTTTCACTCGAGAATATGATTGTATCTCAACGTTTTTTCTCCCCACAGCTAATCCAACTTGGGTGGCCTGCACATTTTACAGTCCAGTGGGCACTACACTTCTTATCTCTATCAGTTCTAGGAAAAGTTTTCTTGCAGCCTTGACTAATTACCGGTCAGCCAGGCTCCCAATTATTGAAACAAACTAGTAATGCTGCCAAACTGATGGCTGGAATTCACTAGTTTGTATAACATTAGCAACACCATCTATTTTGAGAGCTTAAAGCTCAACACACCGCCAACCAGACCTTACAATTAATAATATAAATGTGTATAACCCGAACTGGTAGTAACGTGGCGGGAGGAAATAAGGTGAAACTGTCCGGTCCCTAAAACTCGTCCGGCCCCTAAAACTCGTCTGTTTCTGCGCATGACGTCAGCTTAGGGGGACTTGCTTTACTGCGAGCATTGAGCACTATGGCACATTCTCGAGTTATCTTTAGATTTCAACAATATACCTTGTCTAAATCACTACAAAATAATGTAGAAGTATCTAGCGATCATTAGAATATTTATAGCAAGAATAATATGGCTTGTGAAATAATAAAATTACATATATTTAAACATTATTAGGCAAAGTGAACGAACTTGTTAAATTCATCAAACAAGGATAATAAAAATAATAGATTCATATTTTACTACTCAAAATATTATGATACATGCATTAAAGAACACGTCTTGTTTCAATAACTCCATCAATATTAAATTAAATTATTAATTTCAATCAAAATCCTTGACTTGAACGTAATAAAGCACAAGAAAAACTTTTATTTTTACAACATAAAACAAAACAAAATATAATATATAACCAAGAAAAGCAAAGTACATTTAAGATATTTTATCCCATTATTAAGTAAACTTATATTCCTTTTTCACTATAAACACCTATTTTATAACTGCGACATTAAGGCCACATATATTATTTCTTTTGAAGTTTTTGAATCTCTGTTTGGAATTTACTGTTTTTCCTATTCTCATATAAATATAAAATAATGCAATCGTAAAAATTTTCATTTTTTTAAGCTTTGATAAAACTTTGCGTTTAATATGCCCCAAACCCCCCAAAAATGGAGTCAACAATTATGTATGTCCCTGGGTCTTGATCTTAAAATAGTTAATGAATTTTATTCAAACTTGAAATTGATATTTAATATGGCTATAACTCAGGATTTTTATTCGGACACTAGCTCTTAAATTAAGAGTAATTTACTGAAAGTTGATTGGTTTAAATTTCAGTTCTTTTACAGGTTGCTTTAACGATTTTGTTTAAAATGGATATTTAATTAGTGTTTACCTGACAATAAACACTGTATACATGTTTCTCAGGTAAAAAATCCTTTATGGACAGTTTACTAATGAGTAATGGTTAATTTCTTCCAAATGGCTTTATCTTTCTGAGTTTTTGTGGAGAATAAAGTAAAATATGACAATGCAAAGACTTCTGGAAATCTTCTGCAAAATGATCAGAACAGATTGTGGCTGGATAGAAATGTTATAATTAGCTTAGAAGAAATAGTCTAATTTAATGAAGAAATAATTTTGTAAATATAAAATTAAAAATAAATATGAAGGAAATAATATTAAGTTATTTTAAATATTTAACAAGACTCTTAAAAAAATATAAAATTAGAAATTTTACATTCTTATTTTTCCTCCACGCCCATCTGGGATGTACGCATTTATTTACACAAAATAATATGGATATTAGAATTTTAAAATTTAGAGGAAATATACCCTCATCTTAATATGAAGGGAGGAGGAAACCATTTATGAAAACCCACCCTTATCACACTCAGGTGAGAATCAAATCTCAACCTTTTCCATCACTAGCAAACAAAGTAGATTGGATTGATGATTAGGCTAAGACCATGTGATCACCTATGTCTGTAAAACTAAACAATCAAATCACTTGGTGTGCATCTATGACAGGAGTTTCCAATCTTAAACATGCCAGAAGGCCACAGTTGAACCCTCGGAATCTAGTGGCGGATCGCAATATAATCGGATAATTTCTGTCAATCTATACTAAAAAATGAGAAAAGGTATTTAATTGTGAATGAAATAATAAATGATAGTTTAAACATGTTTAATTATATATCAAACGAATTTTCTTACAAAAATATACTCTTTGCTAAGTCAATGTAATACAGCAGATGTAAGGAAGAAATTATTTGGAACTTTCATGGATTTATTCCCACGCTAGTCAAAACATTCCGTTTCTCGGATAAAACACCAAACTTTAGGACAGTAGATTATATTCGCAAGAAACTTCGTGGGCCACCAGTTGGGAACCCCCGATCTAGAGCAATAACTTAGTATTGTTGAAATATTACATGAAGGAAAACCAAGTAAAGCTTGCCCATCATAAGCGTAATTGTGAAGGTGTTAATATACCTACCATTGTTGGAAATACGAATTATTATATTGCATGTCTAAAATTTTAAAATACTGCCAACTAATGACAAGTTGTAAAAATGGCAGAAAAACAATGAAAATATAATACACTCAAATTAAAACGACAAAGTAGATAAAATTCCTATTAATAAAATACAAGCTACAGTATTGCTAAACTTAAATACTCAGTTTTCAGTTTAATCTTATATGTTTGTCCACTTTTAAGCAAAAAAGAATTAGAAAAATATTTATCTACCCGCATCGTCGGGAACGTGTACAGAGTCAACAGTCTTATCTAGTTTGGTTTGTTGGTGATGGGGAGATTGGGGTTAAAATACCAACCGGGCCTACTTACGTTGTTGTTCCTAAATTGTTTTCCATCCTCTCTCCATGAAAATTCCTACCTTATTAGTATAAATATGAGGACTGCCTGAACAGGTAAAAATACAAGGCTCACATTATATTTTTTATTAATACAGGTCTACTAATGCTAATAAAATAGTAGGACCTTACGCAAAAATACTAACAAATAATTTATATAGATATACCCGCTTCAGTTGTCAAATTCCGGAAGTGGGAGGTGGGGCCCTTTTCTAAACGGTTTTCCACTCCTTTTCCACGCAAATATGGGTACACTTCCTCTAAATTCAACCATCTTCACCCCTAGCATATTTGCGTATTTAAATATGCATATAGCTCAAAAAAGTAAAAATACATGGTGACACAAACAAATTTATTTAAAAATAGATTCTACATGATTTTGGATTTTGATTGGATTAACAGCGATTTTAAGTCTTGAATACCCTGTAGTGCAGCTTATTATTACTATTAAAATATATATAATATTTTAATGAATGTTTTTACAATTTATCTATAAAGCATACTAAACAATATTATATTTGTTAGAATAGTCAGAGAAATTTACTTACAAGTTTTCAGATTAAATTTGTGCTCCCTCTTACATACTACTATCCACTTTCTTTTATTAAGTTCATCCTTCAGAAGACTAAGATATTTAATATTGCTGTCAAACTTGGCATGATTCCTAATTTTAAAAACATTTAAACACACCAAACAGGTGGTATATTTGAATTGTTTCCCTCAAGTTGTTCTTTCTTCAGCTACCTGACTCCCCCAAAGCTGACGTCATGACAAGAAGGAAGGAGTGGGGGAACATGTGCACGGTTTCACCTTTACTTCTTCACACCACGAGGTAGTAAGGTGCGGTGATGATGATGATAGTAATAATAATAATAATAATAATATAATATAATAATAATATTATAATAAGAATATAAAACACGCAGTAATTTTCTGTAAAAAATTAAAATCAATTTCAAGAATGCAATACCATACTGAAATTTAATATTAAACGCCACAGTAGATAGGTAAAGTGATCACAAAGTGTATACAGACAAAATGAATGGTTATTTGGATTAAAGCACTCTGATAATTTTGAAAAAAGCTGCCTGTGGAAGTGAAATATTGTATTTAGATACATCTTTTTGTGTCTTAGTATCTAAACCATTTCTATTCCATCATCAATCAGTTAAGTGTGAACTAGCTATCACTCTCTATAGCGTAACTTTAATTTCTTCTGGAGAGGCATTTAGAATTTTTGTCACTTGGTCTTTGTTTGCTGTTCCTTTCAATGTTTTGTTATTGTTTTCCAATGACCACTGCCCGTTAGGTTACGCCAATTTGCCAGTTTAGAGATTTTGAAATGGGAAATTTCATGGCGGGCATAGCTCAAAACTGCAAAATTTGAAGTTACGCCCTTTTGTCTGTTAAGCGACGAATTTAAACCAAAGAAATGGTAATCGAGTATTTTGAATAATTTGTTTGCTTAGTGTAAATTCTTATTGTATAGGAAGACCCTACTAAACACACCATTATATTATAAGAGCAAAACAATTTATGCAACCAGTTCCCTCCCTTGTATTAATATACAGCAGACATGCCCATAAGGTTGATCATGTAATGATTATAAGTCAATCACCATTGACTATGTTAAAAGGATATTTTGTTTAATCAAGTTCTAAGAGAAACAGATAAAATTGGGAAAAACTAACGGTTTGCACAACTTAAAATATGTCAAGGTGACATTATGTTTTCAATAACTCTGCATATTAGCAGGTTTGTAGGTACCTTCATAGTTGCTGTATGTTCTGCGTTCCATGTGGCAGCTGCAGTTTACTTTTTTGGTGTTTAGACACAAGGGTTTAGTGGTCTTGTAATCGATAAAGAGAGAACTTGTCATGGTTATGTTTAATGAGTGACCGTGTGTCAATCTAAATATTTCATTAAAGGGGTATCAATTAAAAAATTATTTGGAGAGTTGTCAGGCAATATCATTATCGTAAAAAAAATAAGGGAGCGAGTTTTTTTAATCAATAACGAAATATGTTGTTTAATTTGTTATACAGCACTTTCATTTAGTTGTCAAAGAAAGTAAATGTGGCAAAACATTTTTAATGCATAGTAATCATTAGATTAAGGTAACAATACTAGTAGTTAACACATTAAGAGATTTTTTTAAGGAATATGCTGTAGGAATTATGTTGTTAATTAATATGAAATCAAAATGGTACTACCAATAAATTCAATTCTTATTTATTTTCCCACTAACAAATTATGTTATTGCTCTTAATTAACTGCAAAAATTATTTTACATTAACCTCTACAATGCTCCAATAGTTGACTGTGTCGCCACCCCCCCTTTTCATGGGCCTAATTTGTCAGGATAACTTTTGGGGAGGGTAGGGACGGTGGCAAAATAGATGATTGGATTCAAAATTATACTGATTCCTCTGTTTTGGGGTTTATTAGTAGCACCAAGCGTTAATAGAAAAATGTAATGTTAAAAGATGTTACAAAAGATATAACTTTGACGTTTGGTCTCGTGAAAGAAATGGCTTATTGAGGAATACTTAACTACTGGTTTGAATGACACCGCTCGTGCGCTCGTGACCTCCCTTACCCCCAGTACCCTGAGCACAGTGGTTTCCCTCTAGCCCAAGTACTCGATGACCCAATGTTCTAGTCCGCATGGTCCCAATAACAGGCAGTGAGACTGCCTCTTAGTAGATATTAATGTGTCAGACGTGATAATACTAAATCAAAGGCCTACATAGTCCAATTCGGTCTAGTTGCCATACAATGGGGAAAAACTTGTTGTGAGTTGTCAGCATTCTTTCCAAATGTTTACTAACTAATTATAACAAGTTAACTAGACCAGCTCTTTCAGTCACTTCGTTTCAACACGGTTATGTTAGTTTAAATAAACATTCCAATCTAGGGCAGAATTATTACTACAAGCTTATTTTTTGGTCGCACTAATATTTGACACTTAAAGGTTCCAATACTTGACATCATTGGCTTAATAAATGGTTTTTAATCAACTTAGTAGGTTTTTAAAAGTGTTTTAAGAAATGTGTGATAGAGACATATTTAACACTAATGCTGTGATGTTATCAAACTTAATTTATCAGCACAAGTCTATAGGAAATAACAGAGAGACACAAAATTTGAAATTTACCATGATAAAAAATTTAATAGATGATTAAATTAGAGTTTGGTCATAACAATTACTATCCAAAAATAAGTGATACTTTTACTGATATTACACTAGTGAAAGATTTTTTTCTTCAAAATTGGGAGTAATATTTAATAATAGTCACTGTTATACCAGTCAATCATAAATTGTAATTTCAAATTACATACAGTACGGTACCTAATAATACACTATCCATCTAAGCTAACACTGTCAATAAATTCATACTGTTGTTTATCACCTGAGTCAGTTAAAGCTGGAGGGCTCCAGTTTTTAAATGTCTGTGTTCCGTTAATTACAAGTATGTCACTTTCAGCTATTTTAAATAATGTTTTAATATCACTGCAACATTCAAGGACATAACCTCCAATTCATCTGACTCAAACACTTCTTGAACAATACAGATATATTTGTAATACTTTTTCTCCCCTTGGAAATTCACTAAAATGAAGTCTCCTTTTGCCAAACAATGGAAAATTGTAGTCATTTTGTTCCAGTATTGGACATCCCTTACAAATGGCCTCCAATCAAGAATATTTAGAAAAAGCTATACCAAATTGTTCAGTGTTCTTTGCTGATAAATCCTGAGAAATTATTTATTTAAGACAGTTTATTGTGACTAAATAATAAACTAGAATTGAACTTACCTTCTTAGTGATTTCTTTAACAAAGTAATAGGAATCAACTTGTAAACAAACATCTAATAACAAGAACCACTGCCATCTAGATTGTAATAATAAGTTCACTAAACAATGTAGTGTATTCCATAGAAAATGAAACAAGGAAATGAATGTCACAAAGAAGAACAATCTGAATTCCCTCTGACCTTTTTTATTAAAATTTTAATATTAAAGTGTATAACTGGAGCAGTGTCAACCACTGATACTGTTACCATAACAAACCATGAAACAGTGGTTTACGAAAAGTTTAAACAAGAGAACTTAATGCTAAGCAGTTCATTTTTACAAAACAGACAATAAAATTAAAAGTAGAAATCATTGCATATTTTCAAGTGTCACATTCTTGATAAAAAATACAAAGAAGTTGTTTATTGAATGATTTTTAAAACCAAATTTTTGAGGGCTGCAAATTATTTGTTTGGTGTCTTTGAAATTAAGGTCGAAATTTTTTTTGCATCAATCAAATGCAATTATTGAGAAACACTGTTACAATGTGAGCAGGGGAAATTAATTCAGATATAAAAGATCTTGAAGATTGTTCAGCCTTTTATTTACAAGTAGATGAATCCACTGACATGGTTGATATAAAATCTCAGGTAATACGAGTCATTCAAATGGTTTTCAATACCTTTCCTCAAAGGAAAAGACACTACAATTATTTCTCTTAAAGTAAAAACTCAAAGGGAGGACATTTTTTCCAGCAATAAAAAGTTTGCGAATAGTATTCAGTTGCACATTTTTAAGCTTGTATCACTTACTTCTGATGGAGCCCCAGCAATGACAAGGTGTCGTAATGGTTTAATTACTCTTTGTCAAATTAACAATGACTTTTCTGACTTTAGTCATATTATTGCATCATACACGAACAGGCATTATGTGCTAAAATCCTAAAGATGAGATATTATAAACATAACATTCAAGATTGCAAACTCAGTTTGAGCAAGAGGTCTCCAAAGGTGACTTTTTAAGGTGCATGTAAGAAAGTGATAATTAGGGACATGCTAACCTACTTATGTTCACAGATGTTAGGTGGTTAATCCGAGGAATATTTCTCCAGTTATTCAGAGACCTGATAAGCAAAATCAAGGTATTTATTGTTTCTAGAGGTGAAGAATACAAGCAATTGGAAGATGATATTTGGCTATTAGACTGAGCTTTAAAAGAGAAATGACATAGAAAAGTAATGTTTTAAATGTTGAATTACAAGGCAAAGTAAAATTTATATTTCAAATTATAGGTTCCGTAAATGCTTATAAACAGAAGCTCAAACTCCTCATATCTGAGTTTGAGGATAAGAACTTTAATTATTTTACACAAATGACAGCACAATTAAAAAGTTATTTTACAGATTATGAACCAAATAGATGTATAGATAAAATTTAAAATATTAGTGCATGGTGCGAGACATTTTTTCCAGGTATTCCAAAAACTTGGTGTAATTTTATTTAAGAATTTCTCATTTTCTACATATATTTAGATAGAAGCATCTGTAGAAAAACTTTATGCTTTAATTAAAATGGATATTGAAACACTGGAAACAGAAATTATTAACTAAAAAATTATGTTTTCATTAAATCAAGAGCTTTTGAGGAAAATTAATGGAAGTATATATAGGCAAAAAGTATCCAAGTCTGCAAAAATGTGCTGAAAATTTTTTACACACGTTTTGGGTCAACTTATTAGTACAAAGAAACATTTGTGCTAGTGAAAATTGGCCCAATCTAAATTTAATGACAAATTTAAAGAGCGAGCATTAGGATTCATGTTCATGAAATGTCTTTTATACATATGCCCCCAACTATATAAAAAAAAAACAGTTGATGCAATACAGAAAATCAAGTAGGAAATTCAAAATTTTTTTTAATACGATTACATTACTTTTAACATTAATATATACCGATTTTTATTATTTACTTTCAACACATCCACTCCCAGTAATTTACATTGCTGCCACACTGTTAGCCCAGCCATTTATTAGTAAAAATCAGTATATAACAAGCATATATAAATGTTTTATTTGCAGAAAACTTTTAATGACAGGTCCAAAAAATTTTTAAAGATTATAAAAGATAATGTCTAGTACAGTTTCAGTGTATTATATCTTATGTCACATAATCCAGGAATTTGCCTGGTATCATTGAAGGGCAAACATTCAAGAATGGCTCTAAATCCATTGCTGGACATTGTTTTTGAAAAAATTGATCCAGCTTGACTTGTGGGGAGATCAGTTTATCAAGGAGATGTTGATAAATATTTTTGGGTAAACAAATGTCATAAACACTTTAGGAAAATCAATAATCACACTTACATACGGATTTCCATTAAAGGGTAAATGGGATGGAAGTGGATAAAAATCTGGTGGAATGATGAGGTCAATGATGAAATCTTCACTATCACCTTCACTTTTTTCCATATTGAATGGAATTAGTTCATTTTCTGAATCCGGATGAACTAATTGATCACCTATTTATTTTCATTTAAACTAGGTTTAAGAAAAATTCTACTCTTTTTACTTTTACTACTCATTTTATAAATTTTTCTGCTAGCTATATTGACAGAATTAAAAAAACAACAGAAAAATCGTCTGTATTTTGTGAAAAGAAGAAAAATCCCATAACAAAATAAAGATTATAGTGCATCTAACTAAACTCTAAAAACTACATAGTTATACCACTTTCACAAAGGTTTTGTGGAGTTTGTTTTGATCACTTTCATTAATCAACTATAGTCAACCACGGGAGTTTGTATATAGCAATCGTAAAAGACTAGCGACATTTAGTGGCTTGAATATGTAAGTGAAAAATATTGATGAATATTTTTTACTTTTCACTGTAAAATTACATTTAATTATTAGTACATTAAGGCCCTACTTTAATTTATTGAATTACATAAATAATGATAGCTATGATCTGAACAATAATTCCCCGTTTTCCATCCAAATCTTATATTACGCTACCACCCCAAGTGATCATATTGCAAGAAACCATGTAATGTTTTTTTAATACTGATATGTACTCAAATTAGATCACAGGTTTGCATTTGAGACGTTATCTTATGCAAAGAATTGTGTTCACGGCTGTTATACAGTCACCTAAAAGAGTAGTCTTTAAAATAATATTTTATTTGTTTTGATATTTTGCAAGCTTTTAACACACATGATAATAATAGTCCAGGATCACATTTATAGGGCATTTTAAATTTCTTGTACTTTACCTATATTGATACAATGAAGATGTAATTAATATTATGCTTAAAAAAATCATTGTTTTGAAAAGGGATTGATTAGTTTAGTTTGTACCTAGTAAGAATAAAGCCAAGGTATGAAGATTTTATAACAAATGTTAAGTTTATTGATAAATGTATTAGAGTTCTACAGACACTATGGATAAAAATACATTTTTATTGATTTTCAGATTTGAGAGAATTTTACTTATAATAAGGATGGAATAACAGTCTTATAGCAAAAATTAATATAACACAAAATAGCATAAATTGAAGTGAGTACATGTTATTTTAAAATATTAAATAATCAAACTAAAAAATTTAAACCAATATTATGTTTCCTATTTTATTTTATAAGTTATTAAAGTTTTTTTTAAAAAAGGTGGTTTCTATTGAAATTTTGATGGATGTGAATGGTATGGAAAAAAAATTTAACAAACCTTGTTAATGAAACAATTTATTTTTTGAATCACGAGAAATAATATTGATTTCAGAGCTGCAGACAAAATGTTCCTTAGAAATTAATAATAATAAGAAATTAAATAGTATAAAATTGGGTTATAGTCACATGAGGCATTAATTTAGATATCAAGGGTGTCAAATGTATAACACAATGCCATAGTCAGATTATTACTTATTATGAATTTCAATTAACTTGACATGGATTAAAGTGTTCACTTTTAAACATACAGAACAGGTAACAGTTTAATTGGACACTGTTTTAATGTTTGAACAATTTGGTAAGACCACTTCATTTTCATGAGAGAAAAAGAAACATGCTGTAGTGTGTCTAAAGGTCAGTCTTATTTTTAGAGCCGCTAAAACTAGTATACATATAATATTAATAATACTCATAATCAGTGCTCGCTTGATTAATACATCTATCAGAAGTTTGGATCTTTTGACTCTAAATACATGATAAATATACATATCCAATTAATTTCCCAAATGATTAATTTCTAATATTCTTTAACAAAATGACTAAATATTAACACTCATAAAATGTAGTGTAGAAAATTGACACCATAAATTATTTTGTTAAATATATACAAAAAGCTAAGCTATAGCTTTTATCTGAAAGAAAAATAAAATTCAAATTCATACAACCCATACAAATATATATATATATATATATAGAGTAAAGTTTTACATATTAATGAGTTTAAAAAAAAAATTCATGCCAGTGCATTATGGCTAGCTACTAATTTAAGGGAGTTTGGTAGGTTGGTTTTATTATTTAATTTTCTACAACATTTTAACTTTAGATTAAGACTATTTTTTAAAATCCAACAAATAGAAGAAAAGTTATACCACATTTAATTATACAATGACTTGTGGCGCGGAACGTAGTTTTAAATAGATTACTCACTTTTTCTTTGATTCCTTATCTAATATCACATTTATATATTTTCTTAGTTATCTACAACATTTTATACCATATAGCTATTTTATTGGTATGCATTTTTTACTGGTTGGCATTCTTGCTGTTTTATGAATACATTTATTTTCCCTATAGAAACAAAAATTATACTGTCATCCTTTGTGAGGTTATGTGATAATACTTAAATTTACAATATCATTCATATAAATTTGTTCATACATTTGATATTTATATTGCTTACATATTACTGTGCATGTAAAGAAAAGCTCAAGGGTGTCCATGAAGACAGTTGTAGAGCCAATTTTATTGGGTACATTGGAGCAATGGAAGTACAGGGAGCTAAATAAATTTTTAGAAGATTTAAGCCTTTGTATAATGTAGAGTATAAATATTATTTGGCGGATAGGGATTCCAGTGCCTTCAGTAGAGTGGTAGAAGATATGGTATATGAAGACGATTTCACAATTGAAAAAATGGAATGTGTAGGTCACGTGCAAAAGCGTATGGGAACTCGTCGTCGTTTTAAGTTGATTTTTCCCTTAGAAAAAATTAAAACATAACAAAAAAAATATTCTAAAACAAAATTTAGAAATTATTTTAGAAAAAACTCTGTTAAAATTATTAAAAAAATACCAAGTAACCACACACAAAATTTTCAGCCAAAAATCTCCGATGGTACCAGAGAAAATGGTTATCAAATATATTAAATTTAACATGGGGAAGATACAACCTACCGAACCCCCTTAAATAAGTTGTCTCACCATACATGATTAAACAGATATTTATAATGGTTACATTATACATTTCCAACAATTTTCCATAATATTAGCATTTTTTCTAATTCTTAAAACATAGGTCAAACTTTCAGCTAATGAAAGGATTTCAACCAAAATTTGTACAAATTTGGGGTGTATGGCAATATTGCTTTCAGGATTTCCTATCCGGCTAACATTTAGACATAAAAGACTAGTTCCAAAAATACTGTTTAGTTATTGTAAGGCAATTAAAAATTAACATTGATTAATTAGTGACCTACATATATTCATAATGATGTAGCTCAATTAGTGTGCAGCGAGTAAAATTATGAGAAGTGAAATAGGAATAACATAATTATTGACCAAACTTTATAAATGTATGCAAAAAAAATGTAATCCAAAGATCCTGGGTTTGATTTGTGTTTCCAAGTGTAGTTTTAATTATATATTTAAATAAATGGAAGAGTGGTAAAATAATTAGTGCATCCTCTAATGGTTGGTTTCAAAGGCAAGGTCCTCTAACCACATGAGCCATGAAAAATTTTCAGCAAATGTTATGCAAATATTTCTGTAAAATCCTGTGTTGAATTTTTCAAAATATATATCATAAAGAGTTTCCTCACAGATAAATCTTCACACCAAATAATATAGACATTCTTACTAATTTAAGAACCAAATTTGAAGATAAAAATTACCTAATTAGCACTAGGTTTCATAAAAACACATCCTAGAGCTAATAGGTTTAATAAAAACACACCCTAGAGCCACTAGGCTATTATTACACTACTGATATTAATCATAGGAAAAGAAAAGATTAGTATCACAATTGACTTATCTCCAGTTCATATTTTAACTATAAATCCCAATATATTGTTGAGCAATTAGTTATATAAAGTAAATGTTGGCTCTAGTGAAAAATAATTTCTGTCACTATTCGGTGATTTTATCAATCTGTAGAAGGCTAAACTATCAAAAGTGTAAAACGGAAAAGAATTATATTTTCAGCTGTAAATTAATCAAATATATTAAAGTTCATAGTGGCTTTTTATTTTGAATCCCCTTTTCTCAAATCCGAATATTAAATACTATTTTACATATGAGTCTTAAAAAACATGATACACTATGTTAACTTTACATCAGTATTCACCCCCCCTCCCCCCTATTATGATTTTGTTTGCATTCATTCTTAAGCTTTAATAGAAACAAAATATTTCTATATAGAATTTTTTTAATAATATTAATCTATAACAGATTATAGGTAAAATAAAAGTCTGAGGTCTGGTTGAAAGGTTTGTTCTATAAAACGAGGCACATCCAGACAGTAAGTACTGTTTGCGCATATTCATTGTGAAAATTGAATTGTGCATGCAAAGTAATTTTTTTTTAATTAAAGGACAAAGTGGACACATAATTTTGTGAGTTTATGTTTAGTTTTAGATGAACTACATCACATTAATCATGTTTAAAATAATCAATCGGCCCAGAAAATGTGATGTACGGTCAATAATAAAGTTTATGAACATGGGAAACATTCACCCATTTGAAATTCATTGTCAGTTTAGTAATATTCACGGGGGAAAATGTGTTAAGTGAAGGTATGGCGATGGAATGGATTAGACAGTTTAATGAAGGGAGAATGTTCAAAAAGGAGAGTGTAGCAGCCACCTTTCCCGAAATAACATAGATATGTTGAAAAAAGTAAAAGATAGCATTTGCAGGAATAGACGATTCACGATGTCTGACTTGTCAGTGGAATTTCCCGACACTTCACTGTCTTAATTGTATGAAGTTATAACAGATCATCTCCATTAAAAAAAACTGTCTTTGAGGTTCATACCCAAAATTCTCACTGAGGGTAACAAAAAGAAATTAATGGGATTAGCTTTGGAATTTCTGCAGCAGTACCCGGAAAGAGATATTTTTAGTAGGAATGTCACAAGTGATGAAACTTGGATTTTCCACATGACACCAGAGAGCAAGCAGCTATTAATGCATTGGCAGCATACTGGCTCCGATAAACGTGAGATATTCAAGCAGACCCTGTCTACAAGAAAAATCATGTGTGCCATGTTCTGGAAACGGCATGGAATTCTGTTGGTGGAATTCATGCCCCAAGGCATGATGATTAACACATCTGTGTATTGTGAAACTCTAAGGAAGTTGTGGAGCGCAATACAGAACAGATGGCGCAGCCTATTGGGTTCAGGACTTGTAATACTTGAAGACAAAGCACACGTGCACACATGCTAAGACACATCAGCTGCTTAACTCATTTTACTGGGAACTGGTAGATCACCCCACTTCTTTTAAGCCCAGACCTGGCACTTAGTGATTTGAATTTGTTTCTACACCTGAAGAGAATTTTAGCGGGTGAGAAGTTCGAAAGAGCCAATGAGATAAAGAAGAGCGTCGATAACTGGCTTGAGTCACATACAGGCCCTGGTTTTTAACTGGGCAGACTGGGCAAATGCCCAGGGCGCCAGAATGTAGAGGGCGTATGATAGGACTATATTTTTTAAGTGTAAGAAAATGTATTTGATTTACACAAGTATTAAAAAGTGACAAAGTCACACTATTATTTTTGTTTCGTTTAATCTGCTTGTAGAATGCAGAATATGTACATCAACCGATTTCCTGCCATTCATGCATTCTAGTGTAGCAATTTGCAAACTAACCTTGGTTACCTTCATTCTCGTCTGCTTTCCTAGATCACTCACTGACCTTGATGTTTCACCCTCAATGTTGAGGTTTCATTCCCACACTCGCTGTCATGTGTTTCATACCTAACCTCTTTTTAGTGTTTCTATGTATGTTTAAAGTGACACGTTTCCAAGTTTTAGTCTTCAAGTATGAATAGGAAATTAAGTGGCATCAAGTTCAAAAAGCTTGCTGCTAAAAATACAATGGTAAAGTAAAACTATTGAGAAAAGTGTCAAAAATCTAATCTTTTAACATCAATTTCAACCTCATCGACTACTTCTAAGTGATCATAATGTCCTGTAGCGTTCTTTGTAAGCTCTGGTTTTTGCAGTTTGCAGTATTTTTCTATTGTGTGTATGTGTTTGTGTAAATGTATGTATTGATGTTCAAAAATAAATAAGACTTATAAAACAAACAAAATATGTTGTTTTTATTAACTATGACCATAAAAAAGCATCTAAAAATAAATAATCAAAATAACAGAAAGGTTAGCTAATCAGTGTGACTTTTTCAATTATAAAACATAGCTACTAATAATTAGAAAAGCTTATAAAAATTACAAAGAGGAAAGGGTGAGGAGGAGTGCCTGAGCTATCTATGCCTAGGGCGCCAACCACATAAGCCTGGGCCCTGGTCACAGAGAGGCAACTTTTATTAACAGGGTATATAAATCTTGTGCCAGGTTAAAAAAAATGCCTCAATTTTAGTGGCGATTATGTTGAAATTAGTATGGTATACAGAATTAGATAAAAAATAAAACTAATTTATTTAAAAATTTTAGTCTTTCTTTTAATACCCATAAGGTAATTTCTTTCTGGATATGCCTCATATTATATTTGACCCAAATACTAACACGCAGCATAATAGATCTAATAAACCAATTTCAAATTTAATAAATACAATTTTTTTTGGAATAATGACTAGGTTTTCCCCCCTTTGGAATGGCATTACCCTTCAGAATTCAAGGGACCCACTACTACCATTGTGTATAAATATGTTTTAATCTATAAATTGTATGCATACATTATTTTAATAGTGAAACTTGTTTTAAAAAAATTTAGACAATGAAAAACCGTAGTAATTGACTAAAATTGTGTTTGCTATAAACAAATATTGAGTAGCTTTAGAAAGAGAGATGTGAGATGTGTGTAAGTTGTATATACAGTTTTGAGTGTCAGAAACCTTTAATTTGTTTCTTGTGAGTTAATTTTTCACTAACATATTTTAAGAAAATTTAATATGCTAATATCTGTTAATGAAAAGGCAACAATCGTTAATATAGTTTTCCAATCAGTTCTAAAATTTGCCGATCCAATTTGATGTTTAAATTCTTCAGAATAGTCCTACCACATTGAAAATAAAATGTATCTTGTATACAGGAAACTAAATAAATCTCAAGTCTCATAAATAATACTAACTGATAAAATAAATAACAAGTTACAAACAATATCAGGTCTTAAAAATAAAAAGGTGTATGAAGTTATATATTTCTTATTAATGAATAGTATTTATATTAACAAATTACTATGTGTTTACTGGGTTGTTTATATTTAACCAAATATAATCATATAATTAACATATTAAACACTAGATTATCTGAAAAGTGTCTGATAATTTCTTCTGAGAACATTAAATTAACATTAGGCAAAGCCAAACTTAGTTTACGATCATAGTACTCTTCCAATATAATCATATAAATAAATGTAGTTAAATAAATAACAATTATTACTGGATGACATTGGCTGAATATAGCATTCAAAACATAATTTAAAAAATATAAAGCATAGGCAGATTCATTTATACCCAAAAAAAATGGTAACATTAAATTTATCTACAGTAATCATATTTAGGTAAAGTTTTATATAGTATTATCATTATTATTGCATATTGTTACTGCTTTTAACCACTCTTTGGTTATTTGTTATTAATGCTATTTTTTATTATCATTATTAATTACTTTTTTTTGGTAACTATTCATAAGTATGTATGTACCATTATTTAGCCATTTTTGTTTTATCATATTTTCTCATGTAAATATATGTATTTGTATGGTACTTGTGTACTTTTCAGTGCTGGCCTTATATAGGTCTTAAGACTGTTGGCCAGCACTATAATAAAGGAAATTGAGATTTAATTGAAATTATTATTATTATCATAATCATCATCATCATTACCGCGTCTTACTACCCGTTCGGGTTATACGCATTTTATATAATAATTTTATGTTTTAGTAACTAAGGGTTAGTTATTTAAAATATATATGAATATAAATGTTAGCTAAGAACAGAATGTGACAACAATTTATAGATAATTCTAATAAGTTGTTACTGTCCATCTTACACGAGTAGGGTAGGGTTGGCCAACAACAGTTAATCTTCCAATAGAAAATTATATTAAAAGTTATTTTGTTTGTGGTTAAACAATGAACCTGCCTTTACAATAAGAATACTCGTATCTCAGGTGGTCTTTTGGGAATTTTACATTCAGAGCAAAAACAGTTATAATTTGCCAAAATGTTGACTTTCAATGGTGGAAACTAGAAGAGGAAAAACATAGCTGCATCCACACCAATATGTTTTGTATAGTTGAACACAAGTTATAAAATTATTGAATCTAGTGGATACGTAGTCCATACAAGGAAGTTAATTAGTGTATAAGACTATAGTGAAAAGTTTGCACCAGTGGTGTGTTTTAATTCAATTATATTGAGTTTTGCTATAGCTGTGAAAATATATTTAGAGGTAGACCACTTCAGACATCAAGATTGCTTTTCTTTATGGGGATCTTGAAGAAAAAATATTTCTGCTCCTGGCTGATGGTTTTTGTCACACCAGGGCCGAGTTTGCTTATTGTATATATTATAAAAATCAAAGCTTGGAAAAAAATTATGAACCTCAAAGGACATACATATTTAACAGAATAATAGACACTAGAAATATTAACTAAATGTTGACACTCTTTCTTATAATTTATTGATTATAACATTATTACATTAATTTGAATGTTAAATTACTAGTCTGGATTCTGGTTGTTGAGTTTGTCCATGCAATTATGTTGGTTCTAAGCCACTCACTAATAAGCAATATAGGAGCTCTAAAATAAATTTCCCTTTAAATATAAAAAAGTTTTTTTTAAGGATTTGAGTCTCAAATCAAATATTTTCTCGAATCCTAGAATATAGAATATCGTTAAGGATTCGAAGATTCCACCCATAATATAAAGGAATAGTAGAAGGAATGAAAAGGAATATGAAAAGCAAGAAATGTAGATTTTTTAGAACATTGCATTGCTAAATGCAGCAACCTACGTTACAGGGATGAAAATTGAGCGAGACTGCGCAGATCATAGTCTGAAGCTAGGCCAAGAAAGTTATAGCTCACAGATTCTTGCAAAATTTAGAATGTCTGATTGAAAATCTGTGAGCACACCTATGGATCCTAAAACCAAATTTTTAAATGAATATTGTATAGATGAAGTACCCTATCAGCAGCTTCTAGGCTCTTAACTGTAACTTTTGTTGGTACTAGGACCTATAATTAGGTTTTTTTAGCCAATTTAATCTTATGCATACCAAATAATATTGGCTAGGTGTTAAAAGGGTATTGAAGGCACTCAGTTGTATGCCTGTACAAGAGAAGTGGTAACCTTAATGAGTATATAGATGCCAATTGGGCTAAAGGTCCCATGGAGAGGAAATCTTATTGTGGATTTATTTTCACTTTTAGTGGAGGAGCTATTGCTTGAGAAAGCCAAAAACAAAAATGTGTAGCTTTGTCTTCAACCTGGGCAGAGTATTTTGCTATTAGCGAAGGATCCAAGGAGACTGTTTTTTACTAAAAAAAAATCTTAAGCACGGTAGTTAATGATGAAAGCCCTCTAGTATTACATAACGGTTGTGACTTAATAGACTTGTACAATGATAGCCAGAGCACTCTGAAATAAGTCAACAAAACATATTTATACTCATTACCATAATATTAGGGAATTTATTTCTGAAAAGAAAATTAATCCTTTTTATTTACCAATATGATGACTAATCATTTCAGTAACATTAAACATAAATTGTGTGTTAAGGGTGCAGGTCATAACTGATCAAATATTTATTTTTTATAGTCCTGGTTATGAACTATTTTGTACTCAAGTTTATTTTTTAAAACTAAAATGGATTTTTATTTTAATACAAGCAATAGTTGAATCAAGGAAGTGCGTTGTAAAAATAATTATGCTTCAACCCTGCTGTATCTAATGATACTAGCGGTCATAGTGTGTCTGTACTTCGGGTCACTTGGTATGGTGTGTTGTAACTAGGGATTGCAATCCAGCAAAGTGGGATCCATCATAAATTTAGGAACTGCGGGATCCTGCAATCAGCCTGCGGATCCGCAAGCATCAAATCGCGCAAATTCATTCAAATTTGCCGCCTTAAATTCACTTCGCAGCGCGTTGCGCGACGTTACCGTTCAGTCGTTTGTTTTGCATTGCATAAACACACATATATAGCCCGCTCCGTGCCGGCCGCCGCGCCAGCCAGTTATCATTTGACTCAGCACTTGTCAACAAACGTTTTGATTTTGTTTTGAAGTCGATCCGCAACACAAAGTAAGTATAATGCTTGTTTACTTGTCCTCGAATTACTGTTTTTACTCTTATTTCAAGTGAATTTTATTGTGTTATAGTATTTTTTTAAATAACGATTCTTTAATAAGTAGCTAGATAGATAAATCATGTTAACTGATTCGAGTATGATTTATTTTTATTTTCAATTGTCAACTATTTGTACTAGCTTCTAGGTATTCACAGGGTACGAAATTATTGTTTTACAGGTACTATTAAAGGATGTCTCTTTCAAAACTGGCGCAGGAGGATATTGGTGAGAAAAATGAAAAAAGCTTATGGCATTATTTTAAAAAGTCTGAAGGTGGAGGGTATGCAAAATGTATTATATGTTCTAATTTATTGAAAATTAGCCAATGTTCTACCACTGGCTTGAAAACCCATTTGAAAACTAAACATTGTATAATAATAGGTCAATCATGTCAACAAAGCAGCACAGAGTTATTACCTAAAGCATCCACATCATCACAGAATATTGTTGAGGAAGAAATCCCTAACAAAAAAAGTAAAAAAACTATTGATGGCTTTTTCCTAAAGGAAAATTCTATGGAAAAAATTGTTTCTAGAATGATTTGTAAGGATGGTTTTAGTATGAACTCATTTTGTACTTCAATAGATTTAAGATATTTATTTACGAAGAGTGGATTTCAACTTCCGAACTCTCCCAATACCATTAGATTTATAGTCGTAAATTTTTCAAATACAGTTAAAGCTGACATTATTATGGAATTTTCACGTGTTAAGATACAATCGCAAAAATTTTCGCTGAGTTTTGACGAGCGGACATCTTAGAAAAATCGCCGTTATTTGAACGTAAATGTTCATCACAAAGACACCCGTTTTAATCTTGGTCTGATTCGAATACATGGTTCATGTACTGCTGAACATTGTATTGGATTGGTCAAAAAAGTTTGGCGAGTTTTGATCTTGACTTACAAACCGATATTATTGGCATGACAACTGACGAAGCAAGTGTCATGGTAAAAGTTGGCAAACTTGTATCTTGCTATCAGCAACTGTGTTTCGCACACAGCATACAGTTGGCTGTGGTCGATATTCTATACAAAAGAAAAGTTGAAAGAGATGTAGAACTTACAGAAAAGACGTCGACTAATTTGGATATAGATGATGATGATGATGATGATGATGATGATGATGATGATGATGATGATGATGACGAAGATATGGAAGAAATAAATTATGAACAAGGTTTGGCCATAAACATCGATAGGCAATCCGATGAAGTGATTCCCGACTACAGTGATGTTATTCAAAAAGTTCGAAAAGTGGTAAAGATTTTCCGAGGATCACCAACTAAAGATGACATATATTTGCAAAAATATGTAAAAGAATAGACAGGAAAAGAATTAAGCTTAATTCTAGATTGCCGCACATGCTGGAACAGCTTGCTAGATATGTTGGAGGGGTTTTACAGTCTCAAAGTATGCATTGAGAAGGCTCTCATCGACATAGCATCTGACATAAAATTTACGGATAAAGAATGGTACAAAATCAAAAACGTCATTGATGGCTTGCAGCCCTTTAAATTGGGCGTCGAAACATTAAGCAGAAAAGAGTCTACACTAATAACTGGAGACACAACATTTCGATTTATTTTAGAGAAACTGGAGAAGCAAGACACAGTTTTAAGCAATGAACTATCTGAGGCACTACGTGCACGAGTGAAAGAAAAACGTAGTGAAGTTACTGCTATGTTGATTTACTTGCAGCATCCAAAAAAGTATGACCAAGAGTTTAAAACGCCCAATCCTACATTTGTAATGCCGAAAAAGAATAAGTTACAGCAAGAAATAAAAAACATTTTATGCAGAGTCATTAAAGAAGCAGCTGAAAATGTATAACTTGTAGATGATGTAGATGCAGATAATAGTCAACAGTCTCTGGAAAATAATTTAACTTTACAAGAGGGATTAGAAATGCAGCTAAAGCAAGACAATGAATATTACACTAAACAGACAGGAACTAGAACAGAGAAAGACTACGAAAACATTAAAAA
>CABFWO010006726.1:0-31996 GCA_902155825.1 Timema genevievae | reverse complement strand
ACCGCGTCTTACTACCCGTTCGGGTTATACGCTTAAGTACTAATTACGCTAATGGATTAGGAATTGAAAAGGTTGAATTTAGAGGAAGTGAACCCGCATATGCGTGGAGGAAGAGTGGAAAACTATTTAGGAAAAACCACCCCCAGTTCACCCGACCGAGATTCGAATCTCGATCTCCCCGTCCTCAGCGGTCGAGCTCAACATGACTAGCTCGTTAGCCAACTACGCCACCAAGGTGGGTAACTTGAGTAAAAAAAAAATATGAGTTTGATGAAATGATAGTATTACAGGGTGGCCACAGGAATTACCTTTTCGAATGTTCCTACTTTTCCAGGATTTCCACACAAACATTAAATTTTTTTCCTGATCATGTTTTCATCCATTTATATAACTGCACGCTACTAAGAATAAATGGACCAGCAATGGCCAACATGGTTGAACTAATATAATTTATCTGTGATCTGTACTGATGAGTATGTTTACAAAAGTGTTAGTCATACCTAGGGGGTGGATTGTGCCCTAAATGCCTTTTCTATCCCTATGTTTGGATATTTAGGCTTTTGAGGTATACATTTATTTTATATGAGTGCGAAGAAAATATGAATTTTATAGTGTCTATTAATGCCTATTTTGTTGGTTAGTGCCTATTGTACAAATGAGAGCCTTAGAATACCTATTTTTCTATTTCTCTCCCTCCCTCCCTTTTTTCTAAATACTGGTAAATTATCTTGGAAATCTCCTATCTATCAATACTGTGCAAGTTCAATAAGTATGTTCTCAAATTTTATGTCTCACTCTGCTGACACTCTTGATGTCTGCCTCCCTTGCTGATCCTGACAAATAGCTGTTGATAGACAGCACACATTGACTTACAGCTTCCCAACTTGTTTGTCTCACCACAGTTAGTAAAATACCCCTCTTCCTCGTCCAAATTTGCTACAAAACAAAGAAGATGACTGTCTCCGATAGAAATTGAGCCAGTAGTACCTGATGGAACATTAAGCAAAATTTATTTCCCGCCCGACTCTCAGGAATGGATAAATAAATTCCAAACATTTTCTCAAACGTTCAGGATCCCGACCACCCCTAAAAACATTATATTAAAAGACAGTCACATGGTTTTTGTTATTTGTTTTGAAAAAGAGGTGGTGGTGTTATGAGAGCTATGACCAAGTGACATCCCTAATTTAAGAAACTTTTGTAACCTTAAGTTCCTGGGGATCAAGGTCATCCTTCTCCTTCTCCTCCTCCTCCTTCTTGGTGGTCAGTTCTCTCACCAAGGCCAGTAGCTTCTGGTTGTTTAGGTGTAGTTCCTCAATGTTCCCAAATGTCACAAGTTTCTCAGATATCAACTGGAATAAGGGAATATAAAAAACTAGAGATGTCACAATACCTGTTTTTCTCGATTATAATTCTTAAGTTCAAACTTGATTCTCGATTCCGATTCTTAAACTTTTTTTTTCATTATTTTTCCAAGCATCCAAATTAATATAAAAAATATGTATGTATTCAACTTAATAACATACCAAAAAATTAAAAACGTTCATAGTAATACAAAAAAAAATTCAATTTTAACAAAAGTATATTAAGAATCAAATAGCTAAAGCTATCATTTATGCTTTTAGTGAGGATTACTCCATCTTGATATCATATTATGAAAATTGAAAGATGACACCTGGACATGGGAATCGAACCCGGGACCTTTGGCTTAGTAAGCCAATGCTTTAACCACTGAACTATCCAGGATTCGTCCCATGTCCCGGTGTCATTTTTCAAATTTCATTAAAAAAAATTATTAATTTTATCAAATATTAAATCATATAATCAAATATTATTTTTATTATTATTAGCACCGCATCTTACTACCCGTTCGGGTTGTACACACTTATGTTAATGTGCAGTGGTAGGGTGAATGTGAGATGAAACGAGGGACCTACAATTTAACGTGGGATCCGAACCACGGTGGAGGCCTGGCATTCCACACATTCACAAGTTGTGATTAATACACGTCTTGTCAGAGGTGAAGAGAAGGTTTGGCAATCAGATAAATCTGTGCTGGGACCTAGGATTGAACCCCAGGTCCTCAGCACAGAAATTTGACACCTACCCCTAGACCACCAGGTCACCAATTATTATCAAAATAATAAAATAATTAGGAATTACATTATAGTAAACAAGTATTATTACCTACAAATCAAGCCTCATTGAATCAAGCATTTGTAAATAAAAAATAAATAAAAAGGTATAATAAACAGTAATTGAGAACATAAGTCTATTTAATTCACCAAATGAGATTGTTAAATGAATGTGCAGTGTTTTGAATTAATGACATTGGAATGAAAATTTAAGTACTGTACTGGTAGCAACTTAAAATAATTAATTAGGGTTACTTGAAAATAAAAACATTTTTTGTAACTTTTATTTATCAAATAAAAGAGATTAGCTCTGTAAAAACAGTCAAAAACTATTTTATAGATATTTAATAATAATTGTTATTGGTCATAAAATCTAGCATGCCTGATACCCTACTCCCCCCTCAATGCAAAACTTGGACTCAACCATTTAAATCAACACATGCTCTTAAAACTTTAATCTCACAATCTTAGATATTTTTCAAACACACTAAATGTCTTCAAAACTGAAAATCAAAAACCAGAAAATTCATATCAATTCGAAATTAATAAAATAAATTGTGGATTTTCTAACGGAAAGAACCCATTTCACACGTTACAAAAATATTAAGTTGTCCGCCATAGCTGACCCTACGCACGTTAGCTCACCAGAAATTAGTGATGAAGTGTTTTGGCAACGATATATCGGACTACACTTTAAATCTATTGAATTAAAATAAATATAACTTTTTTACTTTATTTTTATTGAGCTTGTCTTATTCAAAGAGCTAAATAAACCATTTAAAATTGAAAGTGACAAAGAATATAATTACAAGAAAGCGGCCATCTTAATTTGATCGAAATATTGTAACTTTCAATATAACATGATGTGATATATCAACTAATGATAGCTGTATCAATAAATTACAGAAAATTGCCATCCCAAGTCTATGTATTATATATCGATTGTTTGTTTAAAATCAATTCATGTACTATGACAGTCTCACTTAGCTTTTACTTTAAAAAAGAAAGTTTGTCAAAGTTGTTAAGTTTTTACTTATTGTTACTGTCATAATGTCAGGTCCTATTATATTCAAGACCATTTATTTTTCATTCAGAACACCTCAAAATGTTAGGTTCCTATTATATTCGGGGCAATAAGGTATATTTACAATTTTCTGGCATTTAAGTGACTAAATTAAACTAATATGAGAGATAATTGATTATTACCTATTCTGAATGTTGCCGTTTTGTTTAGTTGCCAATTTTATTGAGGGCTAAGAATCGAAGTAGCGAGAATCATTATGTTAAGATCGATTCTATCGATACCAGTAAGAATCGAGGGTATCGAGGAATCGAGTTTGAAAGCCCTATAAAAAACTTAACCAAATGACATTTTTAATAACAAATGAGCAATGTTACCAAATAGCACTAGTGATCAACAAGCAAACAAGAAAAATCGTTTTAAACTCCACTCTTAGTATGATAAACTTGAGAAACACTTATTTAAAGATAAATCTCAACCAGGACTCATTACCAATGAGTAAAGAAAGAGTTGTTAAAATAAATCAATTTTTATATTTTATATCAATTGAATTTACGTAAGAGTGGTCTACAATAGACTTGATCTTCGCTATATGACAGCTAGTCGAGAAAAGGAATGAATCTTGGAAGGATGTGGTAATGGTATTTATGGATGTGGAGAAGGCATAAGATAAAGTGGATACAAATAAAGTCTAGGAAGCTATGGAGGAGGCTGGTGGAAAGAGGAGTTATAATGAGAGTAAGGAGTATGTATACACAAACAAACACACACACTTGCTTTGATACAAAATCCAAGTAGTCCATTTTAGATAGTTGTTTCTTGTCTAGTAAGATTCCTAATGCAGAAGTTATCCTATGGGTCCTAAGAGATGTGTTGCTCAAGGCTATAGGAGAGAGACAACTGGCACCTTTGTCAATTTTGTAGGAGAGAGGACACTTATGTAAAAGTTTGTTGCAGAGATCAACTAGGAATATTTGACAATCACCTCTGAAGTGAAGTACCTTTATATCTTTGATGCCTTTCAAAGCTGCTGATGCTATGAACCCAATATCTAATGTAGGGAGTAATTTCATGGTGGACTATTCTTTCAAATCAATGGAAGACAAATTTTTGAAAGTATTTTCTGAATTAATTACACCCCATTTTATAATTCTGTTTATCAAGTGCTCAAGTAGTACATATAAAGAACAATAGAGGTTGATTGCTCTGTATGATATTC
The DNA here is from genome assembly GCA_902155825.1 of Timema genevievae. Taxonomy (NCBI): domain Eukaryota; kingdom Metazoa; phylum Arthropoda; class Insecta; order Phasmatodea; family Timematidae; genus Timema; species Timema genevievae. The sequence goes on along the minus strand of CABFWO010006726.1, from coordinate 27,621 downwards.
AATGAGAAATATATTTAAATCTAGTGAAATCAACTGCATGAAACCCAACTGTGTTCTCAAAAGTTGGTCCTTCACAAAGTTGCTTTATTTTAGAAAATTATCAGATGTTGTAGGATTCTTGTTATAAGAATAATTGGTGTGCGAAGCTTTGAAAAGTCAAAGTCGAAGGTCAAATCTTTTTCGGCTTTGACTTCAACACAATAACCTTTGCATATTCGAAAAACTTTGAAGGAAGGATAAAACTTTGATAAATTATTATGGAACCATTTAATTTTATTTTACTAAATTTCAATTAACTAAAATTCAATATTTGATCATTTTTAAAACTGTTACCAAACAGAGTTTTGACACTAACTAATAATTTAACTACCATAGCGTAAGCATGGATCAAAAGAGGGTAAGTAAATGTTAATATATTATATTCACTATCGCCAACATAATTTTGTAAAAAATAAAAATACATCATATGTATATCATAAAGAAATAACATCATGGTTACTGGTATAAAGCAGATAAATCGCTTTAGTTTTGCTATCATACCAGCTCGTGTAATGCTTAGTCCATAATATTCTATCTCTTTGGAATTATCTGTGACAAATTTACAAGTGCATTTTGTCACAGAAGATTTTCATAGCTTCTTCGCATTTTCTTTATTATTCAAAATGGCTGATAAGGAAAGGAAAGTGGAAAACAAAAGCATAATTTAATTTACAATTATTAACATAGAGATGCAGATAAAAAGACATGCATATGTAAAGTTTGCAAAATAATTTTATCAACTCCACGATGTAAGTAAATATTAAAACTTTATTGATAATTTACTAAGCTTATCAGTAGGCAAAATTGTGTGCATTAATTATTAATATAGGCCTTTAACTTCGACTTTTCTTCGCAAGTTCCAAGCTTTACTACAACTATGCTTCGAATTTAAAAAGTGGTCTTCGCACACCCCTAGTAAGAAGAAACATATTTTTTTAAATAGAATAGTATTGACATTGCTCTCTCGCACCTTTGAGTTATCTACCCATCTAATAGAATGAAACTTTATTGGAGAAAAGAGATGATACTGTAAATCTTTGGTCGTCTGCATGACTTGTGGAAAACTCTTTAAATAATTAATATAGTGACCGCAAAAATTGGTTAATAGCCCAAATAGTGTTCGGTTGTGCAGTTTTCTAAGCCCGATGGACCAGGTGTAAAGAACAAGTTCTAAATTCCAGCAACTCAGGATCTTTTGGAGAATTTTCCTTCAAGTAAGTTTTGACATTATTTAAAACTTTGAGGTATAAATTTGGCCCATCAATGGAAAAATAATGCATTCTTTTAATATCCAAACCCTCTTCTTTTAGTGCAGGTATAAAGTTCTTTAATATATCTTGAGATATTTCATGACCAAAAAAGCAAGATGTTAAATATCTTGTATAAATTTGATTTTCTTTCCAGAAGCGAACAATATTCATATGGATCTTTCGAGCCACAATATTTATGCTTGCATCAAATGAAATGCAGTAAAATGAGTATTGCTTAAGCATATTTGTAAGCTCACTTTTGAAAAAATTACCTAGTCCATACATAATGAAATAAGCAAGTTTATCTTTATGCATTTGGAATTTCTAGGCAATACTACTATCGGAAATCATTACTTTAAAAAGATCACCATAAGCAGGAAAACTTCTATCAGAAGAATATTTCATTATTTGATTAATATCCTACAATATTTCATCACAAGGAACTTCATCTTTGTCAAGGAAACTCTGAATAGAGCAACTAGGTTTAGTTTGGGGTTTCAAACTACATGGTCATTAGCACTTGAATGTACACCTTCACCATGAAGGCCTAGAGATGATAACAAGGCTACAGATGGCTACAAGGACCCAGTCAAAAATTGTTTTGCTCCCGCTAGCAGCGTTCACCATGTCAATATGCTTCCTTCCCTTGGCATGGGAACGAATTGAAGGTACTCCCATGTTACTTATATCAAAGTTAGTTTTACACAAAGAACAATGTCCTTTAGTTTTATCACAATCCACTCTTTGGGGCCACAGCCAATTTGTGAACACTGTACTGTCCAACCAATCATCCTTAAAAAAAGTTGTTTCTCCGAGTTTACTTATTTCTACTTATACACAAAGGTTACAGGATAAACAATAGGGATCTGCAAAGTATTCACACCAGCCAAGCTTGTGAACTATACAATGTTTTTTTAGGAGGAGTGGAAGGAGAAGCGAGAGTTTTAAGTGAAGATCACCACAAAGAGGGTACTGTGCCATTGAAATGCTAGTGTAGTCAAAATAAACTGTTATTTATTTCTTCCTCTAGGAGGTAGGGTAGAGACTAAGAATAGATAAGGGAGACAAACATCCCCACTGGAGTCATCTACAAGGACAACTACCTAGTATCAAGCAAGACAGACCAGAGGGGGAGTATTCAGGGGGTGATCAAACTAGAACTATCATCATTGTTCAAATTATAAATATCAGGGGTCTCAACATATTGATGCAAACTGCCGTGGACAGCATTTCCCTCAATTAGTTAGTATGTTTCCAGTATTTGACTCAAAATTAAAAATAATTTCCAGTATCCAGTATTGGAAGACACCCTGTGATCTTAGTTTTACTGACCTAAATGTTCCTATCATCTATTAAACAAAATGTTAATGTGAACTTACAAGAGATGAACTGTTAGCTTCACCACCAGACACATCTGCATTGCTTGGGAGTCCAGCAAACCCAGCTCTGGCCTGCTCAACTTCCTTCAGCAGGAAACAAACCTGAAACAAGACAAAATAAAAAAAGAGATAAACAAAAATAAAGAGTAAGAAAGGAAGTAAATGAAACAAAGAATAAGAGCTAAAGAGATAAAAGGAAGTGTGAGAAGGTGTCACAAACAGATGTCAGAAAAAGAGAATAAGGATAAGTCAGCAAAATAGGATAGGATTTAATAAAAGATAATAAAAAAGCTTAATAAGGATTAAGAGAGATAAAAAAATTGCCCAAAAAGAGCAAAAGTGATTGAAAAATACATAGAAAGTGGAAAATTCACTAAAGTAAGAAATAAAAAGTTAAAAAAGAACAAGTGATTAAAAAAAAGAGAATGAAAAAGGGAGATAAAATAAAGAGTTAGAGAATGTGCAAAAGAGATATTAAAATTTATCAGAGTAGGAGCAAAAGAGATTTAAAAAAGTTAGATAAAGAGAAAAAGAGATTTTAAAATGTCGTATAGAAAGAGAACAAGGAAAAAAGGTCAAAAAATAACAAGGGAAATTTAAAGATTTAGATATATATAAAAATTAGCACCACATCTTATAGCCGTTAGGTTTATATGTTTATGTACTAATTACGCTAATGGTTTTAGGGATGAGGAAGGTTATGTGTATAGAAAGTGCACCCACATTTGCATAGAGGGAGATTAGAAAACCATTTTGGAAACATCTTCTTCAGTTCACCCGACCAAGATTTGAACCTTGATCTTTCCATCATTGGCAGTCAAGTCTACTGCGAGAATAGCGACTTAGACCATATGGCCCCTGAAGCAGGTTAAATCAGATATAGAAACTAGAGAGAAGGGATTTAAAAAAAAATTCAGAGTGAGAGAGAGTAAAAGAAGAAGAAAAGTCACAGAAAGGACAAGAGATATAAATAAAACGAATGAGATAAACAAAATAAAGTTTTAGTAAGGAAGAGTAAGAAAGAAAAATGTTTGATGACTAAAGGGAGAGCAAGAGAAAGTGAATATGAGCAAATTAAAGAAATGAATTAATTGAAAGGTAATAATAGACAGGAATGCAAAGTAAGGGAGTGTAATAAAGAATACAAAAAGAGAAAAATAAATGTTGAAATAGTGAGAAAGAAATATTAGTGAAGGCAAAAGGTAGATGAAGAAAGAGGGGGAAGGTTATCAATAACATGAGAAGGATGGAGAACGCGATATAGCAAGAGCATTAGTTTTTGGGCAAAATACACCAAGGAAGAGATAAGAAACAGGGTGAGCAGAGATATGACAAACCCACGTGACACATGATATTATTTGATAACTCGAATCAAACCAAACTTAGAAGTAATCAATGAGGTTTTAGGCCAATGTAAATCCCACTATGTGCCTGAAATACATTAGTATATTTTAATAACAATTCTTGTTTTATAATGTGTAAATATTTTTATTTAACATCATATGTTTAGCGTATTTAACTAAAATATGATTTGATAATTATTCAAAATTCACGAACAATATTTGTTTCAATTCGAGCTTTGATGAGCAAGGTAAAAGGCAATGTCTCACCTGCTTGGATACATCTGTGAGTTCAGCCTTGAGCCGCAAGTTCTCACGTACGTGGAAGGCCGCAGTTTTTTTCGCCTCATTACCCTCATCTGTCACCTTCTGCAGCTCGGCAAGCATGGCATCCATGTTGGTCTTGGCCGATTCAACTTGGAGCAGTGTTCGGGCATAGTCTTCCTTTTGTTTTTTCATCAAGTAAGGAGCCTTTTCCTCTATGTCCTGACAAATATTGGAAGACATAGTTGGTTAAAGAAAGATCCTACCTGAATTTATTTATTGTTTGTTCAAGATTTTAAGACAATGTAACCACACACCTCTATGATTGTGTTGATAAAATGATTGAGTCGTTTGTTCTCTTCCTTGGTGAGCAGCAATTCATCAGAAGCTGAAACATATTGTGAGTAGATCTGGGTCACCGTCAGGCCAGACTTGATCATTCGACTTGCTGCCGCCGCAGCAGGCGACATACTTTCAATGGTCCTCTCAAGGTTCTCTGTGAAAACAACATGATCACAAGAATAACTACTTGTTTGATGAATAATAAGGAAATGGTTATTAATTTATATAATAATTACACTAACTAATCAGTTTCTAAGAGTAAATTTGTGTTATCAAATTTGAATAAATACTTGAAACAGTGGCATGTATTTTCACAGAATAAAATAAAATTAACTATCACAAGCTATCACACACATATGACCAGTGATTCTTAACCTTTCTAGTGTATAACACATCATTAGTCATCTGCTTGTTATGCATTCAACAGCGTTTATGTCATCAGTCGTCCGTACATTTTTAATATATTTACAAGCTTTTGCATGAAGTTTAAGAATTGACCAATAGATGTCAAGAAAGGCAATGTCTTTGCAAGTCTGTTTTCAGCTAATTCTGGCATCTCACCGCCATATCTGTACTCTTTGAAAAAAAGTTTTCAAATTGTGCTTGTCAATGTGATCTGTGTTATGCAATGGTAGAAATGTCAGGGTTCCTACACAAAATCATGACATTTTTTCCAGAACATTTAAAGGATTTTCTACAATTCCTCCAGGACAAATGAAAAGTACTCATGGCAAAATACATATTATTACATATTTTCTTTTATTTAATGCTGGTTCCCAACTCCACTACACCTGCACCTTTCCACAATGTTTATTATTATTTAATGCATTCCATGACGCAACGAGTTATTCAAATAATTAAAACATAACATAAACTCACTTGCAAATAATTAATGGTGAAATGTGGGTTTCCCCTTTCACAACTATCAATTAACGGTCGGGGGCTGGATGTTGTGTCTGTTCTAGATATAGGTCGTGTGCAGATTAGTCAGTTGGTTTAGAAAGTGTACGTTAAATACCCCAACTATCACTGTTCATATTGGGCATTATAGCTTATGTTATGTAAATTACAAAACAAGAATAAGATTTTTAAAAATTAAAATAATACAACCTAGTTTTATATTAATGAACGATTCAGCAGCTTGATAAAAAAATTTAAAGAGATTCAGACACCTTTAGAATTTCCTCAGATATCTTGGAAATTTCATCTATTGACTTACTCCCGTTTCATCCTAATTTATTGACCTGTGGGGGACAAAGGGATTTCCAGAAAAACCTAAAGAATTCCAGTAAAAGATTAGAAAAATGAGAAATTCTATAACATTTCCAGGACTAGAAGAAATATTTAAAAATTTCGGGTTTTCCAGGTTTTCCCTGACGCGTAGGAACCCTGACATGTGCAAGGTGTTTTGAATAACAATGATATTTATGTTTCAGATGATAGTGACAATACTAGTGGTAGTTATTAAGAGAGTGGTAAAGTGTTTAGTGTAGAATCTGAGGGAAGTTCTGGAGAAGATAAAGTTGAAGAAAATGTTGAAGTTCAATGTGACTCGGGTGGTTGTGACACTATCAACAGACCACAACCTCTTTCTTAGCCTAATATCAACGGAGGGGTTCAAAACGTTCAGGTAGGCAACAAGATTAGTCCTATAGATTATTTTGAGCAATATTTTGACAACAAGTTAATATATCTGATTGTTATGGAAATAAATAATTATCCCGAGCAATATTTAGCAAAGAAATTTGCTAAAATTACATTGTTAAAAAAAAAATCACAATTTCTAAAGTGGACCTTAACCGATTCTAATGAAATAAGGGTACTTCTAGCCCCATTTATCCCCTGGGGTATTGATTCTAAGAGAAGCATAAAAATGTATTTTATTAGGAAACATAATTATGCTAGAGACCCCTTTCTTTCATAGTGCAATGACATGAGTAAAGCCTGGATTTGTATTCACAATCAAATAGTAAAATATGCATGTAAATATGCCAAATAAATATAAGAGATATCTGTTATAATATGTAAAGACATTAACAAAAATCAAATTGACGATTTGTTTTGTCAAAAATCTTACTTTATTTATGACTGTTAAAGTATATAGGAGAAGTCATCCTAAAATGTTCTTCTGTGAAGCTCCTACGTCTGTCAATGAAGAATGTTTTGTATTAGGAAAATGTCCTTTCGACATTGCATGATGTCACAGGTACGTGCATGTGAAAAAAGCAACAATTATTCTTCTTTGGTGAATTCCTCTTATATTTCAGTTTTTTCACCAAACAACCTTTTGCTAATTTGACAGACTATTGTGAAACCAGGATTTTTATTTAATACCTGACCAAGCTTATAGAATACAATTATAGCAACACATTGAGTTTCTGAAGACATTGAACTGAAATTTTATCTATCAAAGAAAGTAAGTACTGTAAGGAATTACTTTGAGTATCCAAATGTATTATAATTTTAGGTAGTTTAGAGAAACAGTTATGGATGTACTGGATCTTTTTCTCGATGTCATTTTCAGAGCAAACACACACATGCACACACTATTTTTATTTTATTTTATACCTAATTAACTGCAGAGATTTTATTACTTAATTAGTAATCAGCGAAGGACAGAAAGAGGACAAGTAATAATTTAATACGACAGTTAAGAGTAAAATATGCATTTTTACCTTAAAAATTTAAAATATGCATACAAAATCATTTCCCCCAAAAATATGCATCTATACGCACTATCAAACACCAGCCAAATGGTCTATTAAGGTGTGACTTACAAGGTATATCATTTCCGCATAACTTTAGATATGTAAAAAAGAACATGCATTTTGCATACAAATCCGGGCTCTAGTAATGAGTGAAGAGAGGTTCTCACTACTATGCAAGTTTATGTAATTTGAATATAATTCAGATAAGGCCATTCATTGTAGCACAGAAAAAAAACTGTATAAAATTATGCCTGTGATCGACCACTTGAAGATTCAACATTCCCATAAAGGCTGCATGTTTTGGTATAAAAATATTTGAGCTCTGTGAAACCAATGATTACCTATGGAACTTTACTGTCTTCACCAGCACTGGAACACACATAGGGTGTGATATTACATCTGACAATGAGCCTCTGTCTATAAAGATGGTGTTTTGCCTTGTTGGAAGTCTTATGAATACTGGGCGTTGTGAGTATATGGACAATTTTTACAGCGGTCTAGACCTTTACCAAAGACTAACATCTAGACATACTGATGCTGTTGGTACAGTGAAACTAAACATATTGTGGAGGCCACATTTAAACTGAAGAAAATGTTGACGAAGGTTGAAGTGCACAGAAAGGAGAAATGATAGCTCTGAAGTGGAAAGACAAGAGGAACATTGCAATGCTACCAACAAAACACAGTTACATTACGGCAACGACAAAAGAGGGGAAAGAAGTAGTTATGAAGCCAGAGTGTATTTTAGTATTTTAGAATATAGCAAGTGCATGGGTGGGGTAGACCTCAAGGACCAACTGTTAGAAGCTTATTTCATGGAAATGAAGCAGAACAAAGTGTGGTACAAAAGACTTTTTAAACATCTACTGCTTGTTACGTTTATTACATCTTGTTCCACTTAAATGGAAACAATAAGAAGTATTTGGAATTTAGAGTGAGGTTAGCAAAACAACTGTATTAGTAGGGTACAGTGAATAAAAAGTAGGGAAGACCTTCAAACACTGACAGTGATGCAACCCGACTAACTGGTCACAGTTTCCCAGAAGAAAATTCACCAAGAGATAACTGAAGGGTTGGTATGAAGAAGTGTATAGTTTGCACTAAGAGTCAGAAGAGAAAGGAGATTGGATACAGATGTAAGGTGTGTCCAGGGAAGACAGCAATGTGTGTAGTGCCTTGTTTTGAAAAGTACCACACAGAAACCAGCATCTGAGAATTAAAGCATTTAGGCCCTTATTCATCACACAAACAACTGGAATGGTCTAGATATTTTTATTGTGATAGGCTAATATATTTTGGAGATCCAGTATTATTTTTTCCCCAGATTTTTCCTACTATTATTTTTTAAGTTACAAAATGTTTTGTGTGACACTACACTTGAACTATTACACTACCAAAATTAAGTCACCCCCAGGAAGGGTTTCAGTAACTGATGTAAGTCACACAAGAAGTGTTAAAAGGGAGTTAGTTCCTGGGCACCCCAACGGTCCTCCGTTATACTTGAATATATTACACTAACAAATCTCTACAAATAGTTTTTAATTACAAATGAGTATTTTTACTATGAGTATGTCTCATCTAATAATGAGTTCCTTAACTCATAACACATAGACATTAGGATGTTTCATAGTAAGGGTATCATGAAATACAGTTGACTCTCCATCTTCCGGGTTAACAGAGGGTTAAGATCCAGATGGCCCTTTACACATATATTTACTTACTGAAAGAAAACAGTTATTTTTTTCTATTTTTTTTCTCTCGATTGGTTTTTTCCTTGAGGGTTGGATGCAAATTGTCATGAAATCAGTTTTTGTGCTTTTAAAGAAGAAAAGAGTCATCCTACTACTCCAAATATTACTATGCACTGAAACTAGCACCTCCTAATTTATTACATTGGCTCACAATGTCAGAGGTGGTATAGGTTGAACCTTCCCACCAATATCTTGTAATTTTTGTTGTCGCAAGACAGAAAGCAGCAGGGGAGTAGTCTCACAAAATAGTGTCTGACATGAGTTTATAAAGCATAGGTGTGTTAATGAATTCCTCGATGCGGAAGAAATTGCATCCAATGCCATTCATCAACGCTTGCTAAACGTTTACAGAGAGGCACAGTTAGGTGGTGAGTGGGGCATTTCAGCAGTGGCGACAGTGATATGAAAGACAAGCCATGTTCCTGGCGGCCATGCACAACTGTCATCCCATGAAATTAAGAGCGCCTAAAACAGAGAACTGTGTGCAGAGCTGAATGTCAGCTTCAATTTGTTAGAAAGAATGTTCCCAATGTTGACATTTCACAAAATTTGTGTCAGGTGGGTCCAACGAATTCTCAAAAAAACAGAAAGACCGAAGTCTGCCAAGACCTGCTGAACCATCACGTGGCTGAAGGTGACAGTTTAATGGATTGCATCATCAACAGTGATGAGACATGGTGTCACCACTACGAACCAAAATCAAAACCAGTCTATTGCGTGGAGACATTTGATTTTTCCATCAAAGAAAAAATTCAAGACGCAGCCATTGGCAGGTAAAGTGATGTGCACTGTCTCTTGGAGTTCCTGGAACCCTGACAAACTAATTCCGAGCCGATTTCCTAAATATTTAAAGTCAATCATTCGTGCAGTAAAATATAAAATATGTCTTAATCATAATAACAATAAACCGAGCTATGAAAGGCGTGAAGTAAAACAGAGAATAGCAAAGCAGATGATTTTTAAACCTTTAGCTAAGGGAAATTATACAACGTGCTGAGCTTTGACACAGGTCGAGGGTCAGAGTTTTGAATCCAGGCAAGACCACGACCACCACGACCACGGCTGGACCTGAACCATCGGTCACAACAACACAGTCTTCTAGTTAATGTTTGGACAATAACAAGTGTTAATTACTTTTCAATGTGGAGTTATGTGCAAATATTAGCGGCCAGAGCGCGGTAAAAATTAGGTGGTTGTTTCAGAAAAAGTGTTTAGTAAATATTCACTCAACTGCTTCTGTGAGTCTTCATAATTTCATGTTTGAATCACTATCACAAAATCATGATCCACTGGTCAATTAACAGAACGTTTATTGGAAGCACTTAGAACGTGAAAGTGTGATGGAACTCTGACTGTTACATGGTGACGCTGACTAAGCTAAAGGCCCAAATTTCCAGAATCTGGCCAGAGAAAAAGTAGGGCTAGGCCGATACCGATAGCCGATCCGATTTATTGGCACAATCAGCCAAGGACAGTCGATTTTTTACCATGGCGATATTTTACATCAATAATTCAAAATCTATAGATATATTTTAAATTCTCAAGTCATAAAAATATAATTTATAGTTCAAACAAAAATATTTAAATAGTCTCTTGCAAGTAAACCCAAATTCTTTAACTCTGCGTTTGATATTTTATTTTATAATAAACAGCAAAATAAACCATTTGATTTTATTTACCTTAAGGCCTATTTCAAATTATGAAATACTTGATAAATATATTAAAGATAAAGATTTCCTCAAGTAACAAATTTAAACACTGTCAAAAATATTGGGTGGACCAGTATGATTTTATTTGTGATAGATTTATAAAACAATTAAAACTACATCATATAATGGCTATAAGAAATGTAGTTCTAATTGAATACAAGTTGTATGCCAAACTAATATGAAATATCGCCTACATCTTTCAGTATGAGTCGAGGCATGCACATACGCACAGCATTTTGCTTTCTATTTTAATAATTTTCATTTTGGATGATTTGAGTTATTTATATTTTATATCCCCCTATTTTTTTCATTGCTGAATTAACTAAACTATATTTCATTTATGTAACCACAACGTATTCACACAGCAAAAACAATGAATACGTCCAAGATAACGTATCATTATTGTGATATTGCACACTCTAGGGGCTAGCTCCACAGAACTGCATTCAGTAATCATGTGTGTATTTTAATTTATTGGTAATTATGTACATTCTTGTTTATTATGACAGTGCAGTAGACCTAACAATAAAATATATCTAACCAATTTTAACATTTAAAACTTTAATTTCAACTTTTATTCAAAAAACCTACCAATATCATGAAAAGTATAAAATGGCAAAATTAGATAATTCTTATTTTTGAGTATTGTTACTGAACACTTTTGTAACATTGCATAAAAAACTCAAATCGACATCAATTACGGCAATATCTGCAAAAGAGCTTATCGGCCCAGCCCAAAGAAAAAGATAACCTTTCGCTTGCAGCACAATATCACCAGGTCCCATACCAGTTTGAAGACAATAAATAACATTGCAAATTTTGACTGGACTGTTCTACCACACCCACCATATAATACAGATTTGTGCCTTCTGACTCCCTATCCCTACTCTTTGGGTTGATGAAAGACGCGGGCAACATTTCCCCAATAACGAGGCCGTCAACACAACTGTGAAAAAGTGGGTCACTTTCACTGGTGCAGATTTTTACAAGTGTGGCATGCAGACTCTTGTTCATTGCTGGCGAAGACAATGGTGGTGACTAAGTGAAAAAATAGTGTTTTGTATCTGACAACTTGCTCTATACAACAATGTTATTGTGCTCCCTCTACCTGTTGTAGTTTCCTTGGAAATAAATTGGAGGCGTTAGTTTTGGGAGTGTTCCTCGTATGTTAAAACACAACCCCCATCTGTCAGTGTGGTGCTGTCACTGACTCTACTGTCCGAGATAAGCTCAGCCTCCCCTTCTTTCTACCTACTATCAGTATTCACGCTTCCTTGAGCCTGTGCTGCAATTGTCTTGTCTGCTAGTCTTTCAAAGCTCGGTTCACACTGATTACTTTGCCACTTGTTTTAATTGCATTTAAAAAAATGATGATGAAACCCATTCCTTTATTAATACAAAAAAATATGTTGTTTGCCCTTTCTAATTCCTAATTGTAATCTGAAATTAAAAACAAGATTGACTTTTATCATATGTTAGGCTATAACATTTAATAATATTCGTACTAAGTATGTAAAACCTAGTTTTTTATATATATAATTAAATGAAAGAAGTCTAATTTATTGCAGTTGGCATTACATATCCTATTTGCAGCATAGGCCCACTAGTCACATTATTAACAGCTTTTACCAATTTACTTGTTAATTAACACTTAATATGTTGCACGAATATATCAGGTTTGACCGAAAAAACCTATATAGTTAAAACACATGTAGAAATCAAAGTTTTAAAGTTTCCTGAAAAAACCCACTAAAGCCCGGGGTTTTAAAAAAAATCCCACCTAGGCTGGGTTTTTTTCTAACCCTGAAATAAAGTGTCCTACATATAGGGGATGTTACCATAACGAAATGATTAAGAAATACTTCTTGGGAGTAATATTCAGACTCTGATTTGTGATAAATAAAATGATTAAATTCTGTTAGATAAAAAGATGGATTTCGGTAAAGAAGTTGATATATAAAATATAATTTTAGTTAAAAATGTGAAATAAGATTTTATACAAGTAGTACAGTGCAATAAACATATAAAGTTTCAGCTAAAATCTGTATAGAAGACAGTAATTATAAAATTTGATTTTTTAAACATGTTTGTTTTTGGCAGTTTCTTTAAATGTTTGCCTTTCGTCACCGTAAAGCAGTTTAATTTTATTAGTGTTCTTTGGTTGAAAATAACTAATTTTTCAGGGAGAAATTTTGTTGGTTATTGAAATAACTATCATTAATTTGAGTTTAAATCAACAAAATTGACTATAATTCTATGTTAAGAGGCCCAGTGGTCAACTTTAAGAAGATATTTAAATTTATTTTATTTCATGCAAGTAAAATAAATTCAAAAATACTAAAGTAAACTTTAAAACTGTTTTAATAGTCATATTAATGTTTTAAATAAATGATTGTGAGAGCACCTATCACACAATTCTGGTAGCTTTATTAATACTAGGCCTGAACAAGATCACAATTTTTGGGAAAATTGAAATTATCGAAGTTCAGACAGTAAAAATTAACTCCAAGATTTTTCAAGAAATAAGCTTAAGCCAGCTCAATCTCTAAAATTCAAATACTAAAGCTAATCAATGCATTAAATTAAATTCTTTAGTTTAAGAGTGGTGCTAAAAAAAATACATAAAATAAGGATGTCCAAATAAATGTTTTATGTTTGTTCCGACTAGAGTTTAAATTTGTCAATTAATAGAATGGTAGCTCACCATGTTGAGCTGACTTGAGCAGCTCATTAGCATCATCCAACTCCTTTTTGAGCCGGTCAATGATTTGTTCCTTCTCAGCCAACTCTTCTTGATGCTCGACAATCCTCCTGTTCATTTCCATCTCAAGATCACCGTACTGTTGTGTAGCTTCCTGCAAGAGCTGCTGGAGTTGCTTCACTCCACTTGTCAACTCCTCCGACTTACTGTCCGCCGAGCAACTCTTGTCTGTAAAAATTTTACATCCATACTTGACCTGCTTATACCCAAAACACAGCACCCATACACAACACACAGTGCCTTTACAAGATACCTAACTATATATTTTTATATATGAAAAAAGTGCATTGAGCAAAAACATTTTGTGATAAATAAAATGATAGAATATTAGGAAAATGGTAGAGCACAAATAAAAGTAACAACACTGACACATATTTACACACACTTCAATATTTCGATGCTATTGTAGCATCTTCCTCNGGTTTTCACATATTGGAAGCATCCAGCCGTACCAACAATATTCTTAAAAAACCTCCATTCCTTGTGTATAAACAGCCTCCATCACTTAGAAATCTTCTGGTACACCCCAAACTCAAAACTGAAAAGGACACAACCTTCATTCAACCACAACAAGGCTCTCGACCTTGCAACAAAACAGCTTGCAAAACCTGCCAAATACATCATCCAGCAGTCACTTTCTCCAGCAACATCACCAACTCCACCTATACCATCAAAGGCAGTCACACATGTGAGTCCAGTAACCTAATTTACCAATTAGAATGCCAACAATGTACTGCACAATATGTTGGCCTCACCACTGAAACTCTCCGTAAGCGAATGAATGGACACCGCCATGACACTAAAATTAAGAATCCAGAAAAACCAGTTTCAGCACACGCCACCAATCATAACCTCAACTTTGAGAACTGCTACACTGTCAAGGTGTTAAAATCATTCCACAAGACACAATGTAATATGTCTCAGTTAAGAAGATGGGAACTGGCACATCAATGGATCACAAAATCTAGAAAACCACCTAACCTAAATATTCGCTAATCTCAACCCAGAAACTACACCAGCACCACCTACCATCCATAGAGCAATAGAGAATCATTCAGGGAATTTCAACTCCACCAGAGAAGTTTTCATCCTCACCAATCAAGTTGGCATCACTGAAGACAACATCCTGTCCAGTCTAATTACTACTTCCTGAGGAAGATGCTACAATAGCATCGAAATATTGAAGTGTGTGTAAATATGTGTCAGTGTTGTTACTTTTATTTGTGCTCTACCATTTTCCTAATATTCTATCATTTTATTTATCACAAAATAACTATATATTTTGAAATAGTAACAAATACAAATTAGATTACTTTTTTTATGAAGTTTAATGCATTTGTGTACCTAAAATATGTAACTTAAAGAGTAATGAACGAAGGCAAAATCTGAGTAAACTTGAACAAGGTTGCATTTATCTAGCAACTTGATAAATTAGAGTGACCAATTAGTTAAGTGTGATGTACTTAGAAATGAAATATTCCTGGTGAAAATTTTCTTCAGTAAACATATGTTTATTTCCGTTAATAAAGTGACTACCCATATACAGGTCTGGATGTATCCAATTAAATATAACATCTAGATCTGATGCATGTTTTACTTTCACAAATATTTTATATACTTTGAATAAAATAAGTAGTCTTTTCAAATACATAAGCTCAAAAGGCAGCACCAACATATACTTTTTTTAGTTACCTTTGTAGAGCTCCACCATTTTTCTTTGAGCTTCCAATTCTTTATCATAAGTCTCTTTCAAACGAATTTCATCTTCTCTTTGCTCTTTCAACTTATCTGACAGCTTTTCAATTTTTTCATTAGAAATGTTTAATTTAGTTTTTAATTCCTCAATAGTTCGTTCTGCTGTCTGAAACTAAAACAAACAAAACATAGTTCAATGCCTTGTCGTCTCACTAGAGAGAAAAAAAAATGAAGCTTTTACTTAAGTATTTGGCTTAGCAGGTAACAAGCTTGATTTTGACTCAAAAGGTCAATGTTCTAATCCCTAGCAGGTGCTCTGAGATTTGATAATTTGATAAAATTATCATTGTCTTTCAAACAATATGGAAGTGCATTTTTCATAGCTTATATTCTTTACTATGTACCATCCATTAGATTTGTAGATACTCGAGATGGGTCAAATTTACTATTTTACAAGGTAGTCTTTATTTTATCTTTCTTACTCACTCTATGGCAAAAGGAATTCAAAAGTTCAGTTGTACCTGCTCAGTGTTGGTGGAGAGCTGCCCCTCAAGTGTGAGCAATCGGTTCATGTAGTCCCGACGAGCTTGATTCAACTCACTAGTGTGCTTGTTCAGTTCATCTGTTAGGGTCTTAATGGTGTTGTTCAAGAAGATACGTTCCTTCTCAAAGCGAGCTTCCCTGCACACATATTTAATCCATTATTTACTACAGTTACACTACAAATGAGAGCTTTAGCAACAATTATTTGAGAAAACTTACAGTGGCAGTCCAAATAACATCGACACATTAAAATAAGTTTGATCTTGATCCTTGAATGAAATCTGATATGAATTAATTCATATGTGAGGAATGTGTATTTGCCCTATTTTGTGGGGACAAAAACTTTTCCAGACTAAAGTTTAGAAACTTGTTTTAATTTATTTTTTATGCTTGTAGCTTTCTCAATTTTTATTCATCACATTAAAAAGGTTTAGTTAACTCAGCCCATAGCTCTATTAGTAGTATTCAACATAAGGTGTAACATAACCATCCATCAACCACTTTGGTAGCTGTGTAGTCTAAGGCACTACTTTAGCAATAGACTAGACTGCTGAAGATGGGGGGATCAGGGTTTGATCCCTGTTGGGTGCACCGAGGG
Source organism: Timema genevievae (assembly GCA_902155825.1). Taxonomy (NCBI): domain Eukaryota; kingdom Metazoa; phylum Arthropoda; class Insecta; order Phasmatodea; family Timematidae; genus Timema; species Timema genevievae. The sequence continues at coordinate 11,242 of CABFWO010006726.1, read as the reverse complement.
TGGCTTCCCTAAATGTTTTAATCCACTCTCTCTCCATGCAAATGTGGGTGTACTTCCTCTAAATTAAACCTTCCTAATCCCCTACAAATTAGTGGTATAGCCCAAAGGGTAGTAACTAATAAGGGCTCAACTTTTCAGTAAAACCACTCCTGTAATTTATGTTCTCAGACAATCTTAAATTACATTAATCCACTGCAGTTTACATTATCATGTGCTCAGCACCAATCAAATGACCATGAAAACATTTAAATAGTTAGAGTTATAAGAATATAGAAGGAGGCAGCATTGATAAAATTATAGCCATAAAAATAAACTAATACAACTTAGAAATGAAAATTCAAAGAGATCAAATTTTGTGAAATTCTAGTATCTAAATGTATTACCAAATCTAAAGCAGTGTTGGTTTTAAATGTAGTAATTTCCAATAATATCAAAAATTAATAATATCGAGGAGGGTAGGTTCCTGTGGTCACAATATTAACATGTACATTAACATTTTGGTGGATTCATAATAAAACATCTCCTAAACCTTTTTTTTTTTTGTTTTTAGCACCACTACCAAACTTTAATAGCGACCAACTGGGCCGTAAAGGTATTACGATCTCTGAAAAGTTTGAATATAAAACTATAAAAACTATACTACTGGCTCACTTGTAGAGTAGTGACTCTTGGAGACTCTTAACTTCTTCATATTTAGTGACAGCTTCTGATTTTGAAATATTTGCGGCCTTTAGCTCCAAGTTCAAGGACTTGCACTCGTCCTGTATGCGCTCCAATTCAACAGCTCGGCGCTCCCACAAGCGCTGGAGGCTGTCTCGCTCATCAAGGGCAGAATTCCGTTGTTGGCGATACTCACTATTTTCACGTTCCAATCTATATTCATAAACAGTCACAATTACTATAATAGAGGACAGTTTAAAATAAAGTATTTTTATAACTAAACGAGTTTTCGCCATTGACTTGGTTACGTCTTGGTATTGAGGGTTCACAACCAAGTGGTTCTGACCAAGGTGGAATATTAAAACAATTTTGAAATTTTTTTAAACAAAAATGGCATTTAGGGTGGAGTAGATCTAACAGTTGATAGTTTTGAATGTATGTAATCATACTACTTGTACTGCAAATTGACGGAAAATGAGATATTTAATTTTATTCATAGTTAGATTGATGCTTATTTTTACTATTCCTAATATTTACACAACATATTTATCCAAACATATCTTCCCAAAAATAACCTTTTTAAGAAAACATTAAGTATGTATATAATATTAAATAGGCCTAGATCATACAGTACTCTCTTTCTTTTAGCCATAAATAAACAGTTTTCAAGTACATACTTAGTGTCATGTATTTCTAGCTAGTCCATTTTAATTTATAAAAACTTAAAATCCATTGAATATGAAGTTATACTCATTTAAATCTAACATTAAATTGATTGTGTTTTGAAATTAGCGCACAAATTCTCGGCTCATTGGTCTTAACCCTACTGTTCAGTTTGGTCAAGGAAGGCGTTACCAAACCGAGCTCTGGTATCGTCTCAGTCATAAACATTTCGTTAACATCGATACCAGGTCAACCACAAAAACACGCCTATTGCCTAGTTACTGCGAGAGTAATGCGTTAGACCATTTGTCCCTGAAAAAAAGTTAGGATAAATCTTAACATGTAATATTAACTTTATTTTTGCTATAGTAAGGATTTTAAAATTGAGATTTTTCCACTCAAAATGGTGACAATATTGAACTTACGTTCATTATTTTCAAAGTTCAATGTGGCCCTCATGGTTAAATGAGTTTGATACACCTGCTCGATAAGTTTTAGCAATTTCTTAGCAATAATTAGAAAATACTATTGATCTTCTGAGTAGGCTTACATTGCTAATGTTTCTAAGCAATTGTCTAAATATATTTTTAAGTATTTTTTAAATGACACATTTTTTTTATCACAAATTCTAAATCACTAGATTGTTCTAATGCTGTATGTTCTACTAACCTCTGGACCAAGTCTTGTTGAGTCTGTAGATCATTCTCAAGAGTCTTGAGTTTGTTTTCAACTGTTTGCAGATCCTGCCCAGTCTTTGTCAACTGGTTCTTGTCATTGTTGTGTTCCTGTTGAATCTTAGCCAGTTCATTCTCCAAACAAGTGATCTTTTGCTCTAGAAAAAAAACACGACTAAAGTATTAAAACCTAACTAGTTTGATTAGTGGATCACTATATAGTTTTTATATTAGAGTAGCGATTCTTAACCGGGTTGCCGCAGCCCTATGGGGAGGGGGGAGGGGGGGCTCGAAAAAATAATTAAAAATATTATTTGCTTATTAGCGAGGTCAATTATCTTAAATTTTACGTTATGAAAGAAAGAATGCTATGCTCGTAAGCATATAGATACAGTAGACTCAATTTTCCAGAGTAATGGAGGGGAAGCACGGATAGTTCAAATAATTCCCATCTGTTTACCATCACCATTCTAAGTTTGCTGCACTTTGTTTCTACTTATTTATGTGAAAAGGGATTTTCCACAATGGTAAATATTAAAACGAAGCAGTGAAATCGACTCCGAATCGACTCCTACATGCGGATAACATTTTGTAATACAATCCAAACAAGAATAGACAAATTACTGTAAATTGTTCAACAGCAGAAAGAAGTCCCATTAAATACATTTAGTTAAGTTAATTTTTGTTTTTTAATTTGTTTGTTATTATAATCAGTAAATAAAGCCACCATTTTAGAATAAATCTAAATGATTAATACATTAGTAAGAACTAGAGGGCCGCGAAAATATTTTAGGATATTTAGAGGGCCGCGAGTAATAAAAGGTTAAGAACCACTGTATTAGATGACTTGATTAAATGTATTAATAACCATTCAGAAGAATTTTATATTATAATTTAGTTATATATTATAATAGTATATTAGGCCTATATAGTTTAGTTTCATGACAAAGTATAAATCATAAATTTAAAATAAGAATTTTTTTTTGTAAAGGACTAATTATTTTAATGATTTTTTATACTGTTCGTAGACATTTTTTATAAAGATAGGTCCAATTAAAGTTTATTGTTTTTTAATAGTTACCATAAGTTAGTAAGAAATTCTCACCAGATAATTCACCATCTACAAACTTTTATTCCATAAATTTTGATTAATTATGTTATAGCTCATTTGATTATATATACATACATGTAAAATTGGAGACATTTTACTATCTGTAGCAGTGGGCATAGACACCAATGGGTAACTCATCTTGGCCTATTTGTCAGCGGTAGTTTTAGATTAACTTAAAATATGTCCTAATATAGTAATCATTGGTGTTTTAAAATATTAGCTATCTCTTGTTTTGGTAGCTTGACTAAGAGAGGTAGCAAAATTGTTAAGGGGTGGTTGAAAATCATTTAGGAAAAACACCAAGTAGGCCCACACTTGAGCCAGATTCAAACCTCAATCTCTCCATATCCGCAATCTAGTCTACTGCAAGAATAATGTCTTAAACCAGGGATGTCAAACTCGTTTGCTCGTTGAAAACAAAAAATACTGAAAAAGTTACATTAGGTAATTTTTCTTAAATTCTCACCATCACCAATAAAGAGAGCTCATTTTAGTATGTAGGCTTACTTTGTTTTTATATTTAAAAAAGGGAATTTTATTAAATACAATTTTTGGACTTGTTCGTTATTTTTTCAAGATAAAAAGGTGAGAATATAGTGACTTTTCCTTCATATTTTCAACAATGTATTGTGTTTTCTTCTACTCAACCTAAATGATTATATTATATACACACACACTCACAAACAAAGATGAGGTCAGATTTCCATATTTATTTATTTAGCACCGCGTCATACTACCCGTCCGGGTTATACACTTATGTATTAATTACTCTAATGGATTAGGAATTGGGAAGGTTGAATTTAGAGAAAGTGAACCTGTATTTACGTGGAGGGAGAGTGGAAAACCATTTAAGAAAAACTATCCCCAGTTCACTCGACCGAGATTTGAACCTCGATCTCCTCGTCCTCGGCAGTGGCTCTGAACGAAACTATCATGCTAGCTAACTATGCCACCGAAGCGAGTTGATTTCCATATTTTTTTATTTTGCACCGCAATAGAGATATCGATATCATTAAATCCTATGGGCTGTATCCGAACAGTCAAGTACACTTGACATGATGCAGACTTGATAAATTTACACTTTACACGCACTTGAGATTGAAGACTGCAACAGACTTTTCGAAAAGCAAGTTTTTCTTTACACAAACTTGAGTTTGCAGTGCTGCCTCCTACCAGTGAATTTAGAAACTATTTTAAACACCATCTATCAGCAGGGAATGAAAACGAATATGTTTTAATATCCATACCTGCTTCTTTTCACTAGACATTTCCAATACAACACAAAAACACTACAGCAAAAGCAGTACTGGTATAGTTAAAATACTTTATCAAAGATAACAAATCACACATCACATTACTCGAGCAGACAAAAAATTAAACAGTTGCCAGTCAAACTCCACATCGAAGACGTATCAATGGTAACTTGCCATTACCCTTGGTCTAAAGGGCGTGAGGGGTGCATTGGCACACTTCGTGACTATTTGGAGGGTTCTACACTTGATCACATGATTGCCAATGCAACTATCGAGTGAACGTCATAGGGTCGACGGCACGTGAAGTAGACTATTTGGATACAGCCATGGTCTTGTATCCATGTTTACAGTTAGTTTCAAATTTTAGAGAGCTAATCATTACCCAATTCTTTATTTTATTTTACCTATAATCGTAAATTTGTTTATGTTGTTTGTAAAAGTGTACGCAAACATTAAAGTTCTCATTATTTGGCAGAGGAAAAAAAATCCAGCCCCCTGTTTACACTAGAACCCATTTAACAAATAACTGTCTTTACAAAAAAAATAAAACCTCGGCAGGCATTTATATTTATAATTTACATTCTGTTGACTACCATAATTTATGCGTCTCGCATTTTCGGACGTAATATTTGGCAAACCAATCCTTTAATGTGTTAAATTATCCCGTTTATATTCGTTTATCTTCATCGGAACCAAAGAACCAAATTTTCAAACGCCGCCATTATGGTACGCCTTCATTTTTAAAGAAAGGTTCCTTCAAAGGAATTAGTTGTTCTACTGATAAAGAGCTATTTTACTGTACTATAATGATTCAATAATAGTTTTATAAATGTTTCAAACTCATAGCAGATACCAGCTCTAGAACTATCAAACAAAATTGACATACCATGATTAACCTTGGTTGATACCAGCACAGCTTTGGAAACAACAAATTCTTCATACTTTGAGGTGACAAACGCCTTTATTTTTTCTCGTAATTCCTCCGGTATTTTCAAATATTCATCATTTGAAATCACATTCGGAACTAGCATACAGTCAACATCAGTCTCCATTTCTAGCGTAAATAAATTTAATAATATAAACGACTTTACTGTTTGCCGGTTTGGTCGTTTCCTTATAGTGTATTCACGATAGCCAGAGTTGCCAGCTCTGTAAATTCAAGGTATTGCACACGGACCTGAAATGGATTGTATTTTGCCCGCCAGGATACTTACTACTTTTGTTTCTTGGATTAGATGTAAAAAAAAGTTTTTATCATACACTTAATTAAAGGTACAACACAAAAATTGTAATTTTTTTTTACATTATAGTTTATTAAAGTAAGTGATCAAATTTACAAAAATCAGTTATCAAACTAATCCATAGTTGTTTTTTTTTATTTCTTCTATGAGACTGAAAACATTTACTTCAGTTAGCTAACTAGTTTCTGATTCACTTTCTATGCTACTTTTTAGATACTAGCCTGCGTTCAATCTAATAAGTCACCTAAGCCTAAACTAATCGCGAATCTCGTCTACAGGATAACCAAGGACCTTTTGTTCGTAGCTACACTAACATATTTATATTTAAAAGGAAGTTAAACAGTCGCTTATACCAAGTGACGTTGTCAGAGTTTAACACATTACCTAAAGAAAAGTCTGTTATATAATTATGAATATAATTTTCTTGTGACAATTAATGTACGGGACAAGTCATAAATAAATGTTCTAATGTTTCATAAATGTGGGAAACCACACAACATGGTGACAGAAGCTTGCGCATTACATAAAATCGATTTTTCATGTATGCGTGCCCGAGCTGAAAGGTGGATTAAAGTACAATAATTGTTTGGTTATTAAACTTAAAGGTGTCTTTAACTGCCGAAAAATATGGTGTAAATAATTTTGTGCCTAAATTCCCGTGGTATCATTTCGCCTTCTGGTGGTATCCCACCAATCGCTCCATATCCTGAATCCTAAGTTTTACTCACGGTATAAAATCGCCATAAGGTAGTGGGATGTCCTGTATAACAGTATGTAAATTTACACTAGACACTAAACTAAAATTAATGCTCTTTCATTACCAATAAATCTACGTGACTAGAAAACCAGTGAAGCCCCAATGCCTAGCCCTTAGCTTGGAGGGAGGTGCCTTCGTCGAGTATTTAAATTATTAATGGTAGTGATGTATGTAGTTCTTGTTTAAATTCTTAGTTTGATGAGGGTATTTTTTTGCAAATTTTTTAGTAATTTTTTAGAATTTCAGGCCATTCGATAGTTATTTTTTTTGCACTTTCTTGGTAATATATTATGGGCCCTGCAAATAAACTTTGATTGGAAGAAATAATTTTCATCGTCAAGGAATTTCTTAGTCTTTTTCGTAAGTGCCAGAATTGGAATAATTTATCTTTCCTTCTAACCATGTATCTTTGTAGTCAAAGCTACTACTTACTACATCATAACAGTGATAGCAGCAAACAAAATGAGGGTGTGGTGTCAACGCTTCAGGAGATAGACGAGGCCGTAGTGGCGCATGAAAACGTCAAACCTTTCTGACGCAGTTTTTCTTTTAATTCGTATTCATGAGACCTTACACAATGTAAAAACACAGGTTGCCACCAGCTCTTGTGTTCGGGCTTCCCTTGGGTTGCCATTAAAGATGACTGATGGGCTAGGTCCCATTGACTTCATTATTTCAGTAACCACTCATCCAATTTCAATAATTCTTTTTTTTTACCAGGAATATCATAAAATATTCTTTAGATTTTGTTACTATACATTTTTTGATATCTCCTCTCCTTATCTTGAAAATTAAAAAAAAATCATGCTTAGTAAAATACTAAATGTTTCAAACTTCAAGTGAAACTACTTATTTCTTCACTAAATCTTTTATCACTCAAAGAAACAGTTCCAAACCATTTCTAACACAAATTATTCAGTCATTTAATAATGTTACATGGTAGAGATATTAAAATAATCTTAATCTTACCATCGGTTATTTGAGCAATTGCTTATTATTTGAAATAATGAAAAAAATAACTCTGTATAGTAATGAATGAGTACCTATGGATTGTTCAGTAAATATGTAAAATAATTTCATCCAAACACTTTATTCAATAAAAAATATTATTATGATATCCATCAATCAAGTGAGACATAAACTGATACATTTTTACAGTCTTCGGCAAAACAAGCACATAGTGGGATTAAGTTAAGTTTTGTTTGTTTTTTTGTAAGTACTAAATGTCATACAATGTTTCCTGCAATTACATGGTGGAATTAGGTCATCGGGCACTACTTTTCTGGTTAAATACCTTGGCGTAAGTTCACTAATCTGTTTTTCGTATCCAAAAGCCTTTAAGATTAGTGGCTTGTAAAAAAGGCTGACAGAATTAATCCTAATGTATGCTTGGGTAAATTCTCGTAATGCATCCTGATTTAAAGCATATTATGTGCATAAAATTTTCTTTTATACTACCCGTATGTCCAGAGAACATGAGATAGAGATATGATAAACATCGTTTGCAGTTGGTCCAGGTTTATTTATTTGTATTAAATATAATAATTGCAGTTTATGTTACAATACGTAACCACTAACCACTCATAGTTGCTATTTTCTGTAGAGCTATGTGATGAAGGCATCTCCACATACGATTTAGAAAGGGGTGTTATCTTCGGATGGTGAAACTCCCTTAAAGTTTGACAGTAAAGTGATGTAGGATGTCGAATGTCTAGACTTCGAATCATCTCACTTGTTATTGTTTGGAAATATAAAACCTGGTTAGAGTCATTTCTTTCTAAATACAAGATCATTGCCATTAAATGTGTTGTATTATTGCCACTCAAAGCTTTCTTCCACAAAATCTTTGTTGTCAATAGCTTCAAGTAAGAAGAGAGATGGATTCTTTTTAATATTAACTGGGACTGAAACATTTTGAGATTGATTTTTCAAGATTACTTTACGCCAAAGCTCTTCATCTATTTCATGTAAGAGAGTATAATATGAAATGCAGTGACTTGATTTGAACAATATTGTAATGATGCATTGATCGAGAAAGATTATGAACAGAATATGCCAAAGCTACATGCTTGGGAATTATCATGCCTCTAACAGAAAAATTAAAGTCAAGATAAATGTATTTAACACGACGTAACTTTTTATCACTTAGTGTTTTCTAATTGGCAAACAAATGGTTCATGAAGAAGGCCCACAAGGCGGAAGATCAACGTTTAATTTATTTTCTAAAACAACTTCGTCCTTGATACAACCTTCAGCTCATAATTTATCTTGTGATATTTATTCTCTTAGATGAATTGCAGTGTCTTTCAAGTTACTACGGAAATTATTTACTTCTCTAATTCTTTCAGACATTTTTACCATAGGAATTTTACTCATCAAAACAACGGGTGATTTAGATCCCTCCGATGGATGCGAAAATAATACCGCTTCACCAAAATTTTCAATTAGAAGACCTACTGTACTTCCATTTTCAATATAAATTCCCTATACTCCAGAAATGTCAACAGTCGATTGGTCAAATAAGTTAGTTCATAAGCCTTATTTTCGAATTCAGTTCTTATTTGTGTTAATAACTGATTTAGTGATTCTTGTAGAAGTTCACTAGGAATTGTTTGCGATAGCCGTCTATTCTTGTTTCCTGAATTCCTCCTCATGTAACTGTAGTTTCCAGGGCATGGCTTATGGTGTCTTATTTCGTTGTGTGAACAAATAGTCTGCTTCACAAGTACATAGTTTTGAAAATATGCCATCAGCTTTAGTTCAAGCTACTTGTGGCAATTTCTCGGCTTCTGACCGTTCAGACAAAAGAAATTATTTATCTTCTTGTTCCTAGTTATTTTTTATATAAACACATGTTTTTTTTTTTCCATACCTTGAACATTTGTCCAACCAGAATAACGACGAGAAATTAAGGGAAAGGTCTATCGTTGTCGTCACATTGTTAAGCACTGTCTAACTGTTTTTGTAATGTGATCTTTCTTCCCAGAATTTTTTCTTCGTTAACGTGTAACTTGCAAGACACAACTTGTGCCATGATAATGATTGGTTTTGCTGATTTGGGGGAAACATTTAAAAAAATCGTTTCGAGACATCTTAACACCGTTCTGATGCATGCTGGACGGTTAAATATGTTTCTAATTTATGCTTAAGTATTAGGTTTCCATCTCATTACAAATAATACAAACGTTAAAGTTATCTGAATGTTTTCTTTTCACTGTCACCACTGGATTAGACATATTAAATATTAATACCTTAGGCACACACAACACAATATTAAATCACACATTTGGACATAACACTACTTGACGTGAACGGTAAATGGTGACTGATGCGCGCACATAAAAAGGCTCCACAACTCAATCATGGAAAGGGGTGGGGTATCACTTCTGTCACAATGTCTTGGAATCATAACATTATTTTTGTTTACTTAGCTTAGCTTAATTCGTTATTGTTATTAGCGCAACATAAACAAATACTCGCGAAAAGTGAATAATTCCACTTGAAGTATGATACATTTTTTTTACCTAAAATTAACGATGTTTGCATTTTTACAGGATAACGAGAGGAGATATCCAAAAATGTTACTAACTAATATTAAATAATATTTTATAATCTTCTTGGTAAAAAAAGAATTATTGAAATCGGATCAGCAGTTACTGATATAATGACGTCAATGTGACCTGGCCCATCCGGTGCAAGGGAAGCCTGACCACAAGAATTGGTGGCAGCCTGTGTTTTACATTGTTTAAGGTGCCATGAATACGAATCAAAAGAGAAACTGCGTCCGAAAGGTTTTCCGTACTCACGCGCGAATACGGTATTCTCTAAGAACATAGTTCCGAGATCTCTGTTTTGGGCGTCGGAGGCGCAGGTGGCAGGTAAAATCTCAGGTAACTGTCAGTGATTTCAAAACTGCCCAAGTAGACGAAACTAATATTTTGTAGCTTAGGAGGAAGTGAGGGCCATAAAATACTTTTGTTTAATATGAGTTTTATGGCATGCAATAAGTTGTAGGCCAGGATCTCCCCAGTTTTTTTTATGTATTACTTGGTTGGAATCTTTATTGCTTTTTTGTACATAGTGAGCGAATCAAAGACAAGATTTTCCATACTCTAGACACAGAGAGTGGGACATTGTTCACTTGACGCCTTGTGCGACCCTACAGGTCACAACAACAAAAGGCCATCTTCACTAGTGACACTAGTTTATTTAGAGATCTAAGAACGAACAAACTAAAAAAGATTACACAATTAAATATACAAATTTTGTTATATTTTATCAAGTTGAGGTGGGGAATTAAATTAATTTTAAAACTATCAAAATGAAACAAGTACGTTTTTTAAAGCAATTCAGAACAAAATAAAGATAAATATGTTAAGGAACATTCAAACAAACTAACAACAAACTTTAAACAAAAAATGTTCAAGTTTGAAAGAATGTGAGAGAGCTACTACTATAAAAAATAATTTCGAGTTTTTACAAAAGGAATAAATGAAAATTTTTGCTAAAATATAATCTAAAATGAACCAAGAAAGACTTATTGTTTGCAAAGATAAAATATCAATTTTTAAAAGTTGAATGTGTGTATGTGGAGTATTAAGTTGTCAAAAAGCCGCCAATCTACGCTTCTAGTATAATTTCTCATATGTTTTCCTACCAAATTGAAATGGGCGTATTTTTTGGAAAAGCCATCTGGAGCAAACAAAAAAAAGGTATTATAATCGTAAATAAATCAACAACTGGTAAAGATTTTTACTAGTTGGCAGATATTTGGGGGGGAAAGTGGGAAACTAGATGCAATGGTACCCTCCGTCGAGATTGTAAGGTAGCAACTTACTGGCTCACGCCCGCGCGGTATGCTATAACTCCACACATGACTGCAG
>CABFWO010006725.1:0-22212 GCA_902155825.1 Timema genevievae | reverse complement strand
GGGGGGGGGGGGCGTTGGGGTGGAAGGAAGAATATGTGCACACACATAAACTGTGCTTTAAAAAAATATAAATTTAACTATACATAAATTATTGACAAAATGAAACATGGAATCAGATGCATAGAAAATTAGCTAATCCACTCAGTATCCACATAAGTGCACACATAAATTGCATACTTAATTAAGGATACATTAAATGTACAGTACATTTTGGTTGGACTTGTGAGATATATTTCTCCAATATTAGGCCCCTACCATATTTTATCAACAGTTATTATATGGGATGAAATAAAAACAGATCAGAAATAGTTCTATATCATATGATTAAACCATTTTGATTACATGCGCTCTTAAATTTTACTATACATAATACCACCTCTTATTTTTTCAAGTTACTTAGATAAAATCAGTAAAATAAAATAAATTTTTCAACATTAAGCACAGGAGTGACACACTGTTGTAACAAATTATATGTAGCGATTTAAGAATCGTTTGCGATTTGTGAAAAAATAATTCTAATTAATTTTTTCAGGAGTCTAGGATATCTTTTTTGTACTAATAAATGTTTGAGTACACAAGTTTATAGAAATAATTAATAGGTTTTAGACTTGACAATACATGTTATAATAACAAATAACATGACTCTACTGCTACACAAGCTCATAGGCATAGACACAGATCATCTAAAAACGAAAGATACATTTAACAATGGTACCAACCTAAACTAGAATATCCCCGCATAGAATTGCCTACTTTAACACTCTTCCACAGTTCTACAAAAGTAGGGAAAATGTCCTACAGATAACCTTAAATACAGACAAATAAACTCTAGTGTATCAGCATTTGTTTAAACCAATATAATTACAAAGGTACTCAAATTTGTTTCCAACCAAACTCTTTGTCAGAATGTCAGCAAATTGTTCATTTGTCTCCAAATAAATCACATCAATAACACCATTTAGATACAAATCACGAATAAAGTTGTATTTGACATTTATATGCTTTAGTCTTCAATGTTCCCATTTATCCAAACATCTTATGCAGGACTGGTTGTCCTCGTACACCTTGGTGGGTCCTAGAATGATTCCAAAGTCCTGGATCAATATTCTCAACCAGAGTAGGTCTGATGAGGCGGTTGACAGGGAGACAGACTCCGTTGAGCTCAGGGCGACTGTAGTCTGCTTACGTATAGTCCAACCAACAGTGGCACCATAAACTTGAAATAAGAACCCAGATGTAGATTTACTACCATCGCTATCATTGGCCTAGTCTTCATCAACGTAGGCCCGTGAGGTGACATCACAGTTCTTCGGAAAGAAGAGACCAACTTCAAATGTTCCTTGAATGTATCGTAGTGTTATTTAGTGTCTATTCCAGTGTGCGTCTGTTGCGTTGTTCTGATACCTGCTGTAGAATTCACTGAGAAGCTCAGATCAGGGCGAGTGTAGAGCATCACATGCATCATACTACCAACAATTTCACGGTAAGTTTTGGTTTCTTACTATGCACTGTGATGTAATTATTACAGGTGGTTTTGCCTCCATCAGTGTCTTGACAAGTTTGCAGTGTTCCATACCAAATTTCTTGAAAACTTTCTTCAATAGGCTGTTTGGCTAAGAAACATACCATAAGATTTCTGATCAATTTTTATATCTAGAAAGTTGTGCGAACCTCCAAGATCCTTCATCTCGAATTCTGACAAAAGAGATGATTTCATGTCATTCAATTTCTGCAGATTGTTTCCTCCCTAAATTATGACATCTACATATACCAAAAGGTAAGTTTTGATGTTGTTACTGAAGTCGAAATACACACATTTTCCGTTTTCAGACAGCTCTAATCCGAGAGAATTCACAGATTTGTCAATTTTAGTATTCCACTCCCATGGTGCCTGATTCAATCCATAGAGGGTCATGTGTAACTTACAAACAAGATTGCTGTCAATTACGAAGCCAGGTGGCTGCTTCATATACACCTCTTCTAAAAAGGTATCCATGTAAAAAAGCATTGTTCACGTCCAACTGGAAGGCAATTAAATCTTCTTTGTTTATGATGGCAAGCAGGGTCCTGACAGTAGTTAAATGGGCTACGGGTGAGTACGTTTCATTGTAATCAAAACCTTTATTCTGTACACAGCCCTTCACCACCAACCTTGCCTTGTACCTGTCAAGCTGTCCATTTTCATCCTTCTTCATCTTAAAGACCCACTTACAGTTGATAGTTCGTTTACCGGATGGCAGCTCAGTAAGGCTCCAGGTCTCATTTTTCATCAATGAGTATATCTCTTCCTCAACTCAAGCCATCCATTGCTGCGACTCATCTCTACTATGGATGTCCTCAAAGGTTTCTGCTAAGTTGTTAATAAATAACTCAGCACCAAGAGCCAGTGCGACATAGTCATTTAAGTACGTTGGTGCAGTGCGAGGTTTCATGCTCCTACGCAGAGATTCAAGTTCCTCGCCAGGTCCAGGAATCTCTTCTTCGTCAGAAATCGTCTGTGGTTCTCCTCCTGAAGATGGCTCCTCCTGTAATTCCTTAGTAAAAACTTCACTTGGAGTCGAACACCTTACCTAAGTGGCTCGAGAAGGTGTTGGACCAATAACGTCATTGGCTTTGAACGAATGTTCATAAAAAATTATATCATGACCACGTATGATGTTTCGTTCCTGTAGACACCACAGCATGTACCCACTCGGCTATTAACCAACAATTTATCACTTTTTCAAGCGGCTGTAGAGTTTACTTTTAAAAACTTGATTAGGTAATAGGTAATCTAAGACGTGCTACACGGCAAAAAACCTTCAGTTTGAACATATCAGGCTTTAAACCATATTACAGTTCTGCTTTAACCTAGTTTTCAAGAGCTGTTTGTTAGGTAGACTGTAGTACTAACGACCTCCACTCAGAGTGACTTATCAAGAGAAGAATGAAGGAGTAAACAGTGGGTTTTCTCCATGATACTACGTCCCATTCTTTCTGCGACGCCGTTCTGCTGATTGGTATGCCTGATAGTAAACTCTGACTGGATGCCATTCTGTTTAAATAATCGAGGATTTCTTGCGACACAAATTCACCACCATTATTTGACCTAAAGTGACTTATCTTTAAGATAAATTGAGTCTGTTACCATAGCTTCATATTGTTTAAAATATGAAAATACTTCACACTTTGCCTTTAGTGTGTAAATGACTGTAAAGTGAGTATATTCATCAATCAGTGTAAGCAGATATCTCTTTTGATCATATGATACGAGCTTAATGGGCCCTACAAGGGCACTGTGTATGATCTCCAAAGGGCGTTTAGCTCTAATGCGTGGCTTTGTATAGGAAGGCGTGTTTGTTTAGCCTGTATGCAAAAGTCACATAAATCGGGGATCGATCCTGGATCAACCTTGATTCCATCTAAAATATTATTTAACTGAACTAAATCAGTTTTGGCTATGTGACCAAGCCTCTTGTGTCATAAATCAGATGATGCTACAATGAAACTAGCAACACCAGCACATGATTTTCCAAGAGGCGAAAGAGACATTGTATACACTTTACCAGATCGAGTGGAAACAGCCGCAAAAGTATCGCCTTTCATAATGGCACATTTCCCCTTCTCAAACACAACTTTAAACCCATTAGCGTCCATTTTACTGAGATCAAATTAAATTGTAATCCAGGGACAATAAGTACATTGGAAAGTTTTATAAAGTTTTTATTACCTTTGTGAGTCAAAGATGTGTGTATATCTCCGATCTCTTCATCACACAACATCGATGCTGATTTTGCAATTTTTATATTGATATACTTTGATAGGCGTCTCTTATTTGAGATCAAACTAATATTTTATCACTGATCATATGTTCAGTGGTGCCAGAATCAAGCAATCACACAGCTCCATCACAACAAGCCTCTGACGTTGACACAGTCAAACTAAATTTATCATCACTATATTAAGCCACGTTTTCTTTACGTGTTGAATTCTTCTGCTGCTTCTTGCCTTTCAATTTTGGACAGTCCGAACAAAAGTGGCCAGATTTATGAGAGAAAAAAACTTATTACTAGTAACTTGTTTTGAAATGCTTTGTTTACAATTGGGACAACATTCCGGTTGCTAAGATTTCAATTTTGTAGCCTACCAATCAGTAACGCTAGAGAATGATGAACTGCTTTAATCAATACCTTCTCCTTGGTGTTTGCTCTGCTCTTTAAGTAGGTTCGTTTTTACGAATGCCAAGTTGAGATTATCAGCAGATAGTGTCTCTATGGCAGCGACAATAACTTGATATTCAGATGGCATGGTCAAGAGAAGATAGATGGCAGACATCATCTAATTCTTCTAGGTTAGCTCCCGACGATTTCAATTCCTGAATAGTATGATCAAACCTAATAAAATGCACTTCAATGGACTCTAAAGAGGGATCAAATTTCATCATCAACAAGGTTTTGCGCAGTAAAAGCTGATTATCAATTCCTTTGCAAACTTTAGTATTAAGAAACACTTGCCATATATCATAAGCTGTGTTCTTACCCTTCAGACATTCTAAGTGGCTGTCCGAGATTCGTTGTATAATCTGTGACTTACACTTGCGATCGGATTTCCGAAGCTTGTCCAGATCTTTTTCCTTTTCCGCCTTTATTTCAGCATTATCACTAGACGCAATTTACATCAAGTTCTGATAGTCACCTTTAATAAAGGGAAACAAATCGATTTCATCTAAAAGAGTTTCTACCCGAAACTTCCAGTTATCGAAATTAGTTCCATCGAAAAGCGGAATTCTGTAGGTTTTGTCTTATTCTATAACCTTTATGGCGATTGTGATTGGTAACGGCGTCACAAACAACAACCAAACACGTAGAGTTCACGAGTATTACTGAGCACAGTTGATTTATAACTTTACCTGTCCTAAAATCCACAAATCACCACAAGCCTGGGTCCATAACGTGTCAAAGTACACAAATTTATAGAAATAATAAACAGGTTTTAAACTTTACAATACATGTTATAATAACTAAGAACATGACTTAACTGTTACACATGTTCATAGGTATAGACACAAATCAGCTGAGAAAAAAGAACGACACATTTAACAGTGGTACCAACCTAAACTAGAATATCCACGCATAGAATTGCCTACTTTAACAATAAATGATATGATCAAAGTTTGTTGTCTCTGCCATCTTCTTGCAAAAGTTGGATGAATCATCGTCTAAAATTTGTGGATATAACTACAATGAATTCCTTTGAGGATTTTATTTTTGCTATTTCTATTACCTTTAGCAAACATGTGACTAGTTTAATAATTCCATGTGTGGATACAATTAAAGAGAATAACTGATAAGATTCATTATTACTATTTTATTGACTTAAAAGATATTAAAGGGATATATTTCGGAGAAGATACTTTTCAAAATTCATCTACACTAAATTTTCGTTTAAAGCAAAATCCTCAGTATTCCTTCCTTTATAACAAACATTAAAAAAATTGGGTAATAAAAGTAAACAGTTCTTACTTTAGCTATTTTCTGGAAATTTTATTTTGAAAATTTGCGCTTGATATTAGTTTAAAATAAATATATTAAATAAATATTAGAAACTTGAAGACACTATTTTTAAAACAAATTAGATAATAAAGCCTGTTTAATTTTAAATTTGTCAAATAAACAAGGCAATGCATTACAGTAAGTAGTAAAACATAATTGTAAATGAGTTTTTTCTCTAAATTCCTTTATTTGACCATTCGGAAAAGATGCTATTCTTACTTATTGATATTGAAAAGTGGGGGTAGAGGCGGGTCGGTTTTGTTCTCTCCTGGTTTTGAAATGTGTTCACCCTCGTGGTAACTGCTCCTACATGGACGGAACAAGAGGCTTCCTGCCCCTATCTGTGGGATGTTCCTCATCTGGTAATCCTCGCAAAGTGACTCCTTGAGGTCCCCGTTAGGCAATTTAGGCTGAAAGCCCTTTTAGGGTGATTCCTAAGGCTTGAATCCTCCCCTCCTCCAAGGGGTTGCGCCCATACGTGAGCGTCCAACACTTATGCCAGGAGGAGACAACTCCTCCCGCTGATGGAAGCTGGCCAAGTTGGAGAGGTTTTCCTAGTTCTATGGGGTCGACAGGAATCGATGGTAGGCACTGGGTCATTAGTCCCTAAATTGACCACTCTGCGCGCTCATGTGGCTAGGCTGAACAGCAAATATTGGTTAGACGGACCTTGAAAGAGGTGTTTGTTCCCCAGATAATGGCTGCCTGACCAGATACGGCAAGTGACAAAAATTACGGCAAATGAGTTTCCACCTCGAAAAGTCTCAGACATATATAAGGTGGTTGCCTAGAGACGTGACGGTGTTCTTTATGTCATCGTAGACTATGATCAGGCAGTAGTCGATTATACTTACTTAATGTGGCATAAATAAATTGTACTATAGGTCTAATGCCATGTATGTCATTACTTTCCAGGTTATAAAGGTTTGACGTTATAATTTTGTAAATAGCTTAAAAAATATATATTTAGTGAAACTGCAATACTCAGCAAAATAGTGATGGTAAATAAGTACGCGTTAGTAAGTAAACTAAGCTAAATAAACACGTGGGTTCCAATTGCCTACAATATAGGTTATAATGAAGGTTTTCATGCTACAATGCTTACCATCCACCTGTTCTCAAATTGGATTTTGAAATAACTAAGATTGTAATATATTTTATTTTATCTTATGTTGTTCATACAAACTCCTATAGTAGCAGAGTAACAATGGACTGGTCCATTCTAGTGGGATAGTAAGAGGGATTTAGCCTTTTTTTTTAAATATTAAAACACTTGGCACCAACAAAATATATTTGGGTAGAAAATGTAGGATGATTTAGGCTCAATTTATTTAGTCAGAGCCCATGGGTTATTAGCAAGGAAGGTTGCTTAGAGGAAGCTTAACCACATAAACATAGAGAAAGTATGGTAGAATCACATTGATAAATCTTATGAGAAAAACCGAATCCATCATACCCAGCCAGACTCGAACCTCGATCTTCTCACCCATAGAGACCAATTGCAGTCTCCCATATGTCCACCACTATATGTTAGGATATGTTAACTAAAGAAACTTATAACCTTTAAAGGCTTAAACCTTTCTTCTGTTGAACCATTGGCCCCTCTCAGCTCAAAAAGCCACGAGCCGCCACTGAGTTTATGGTAATGTAAAATAATAGCTAAAACTATGATATTATTTATATTACAAGACCAACTCTTCAGATTTTAATTTCAAAAACAAATAGTATATAAAAATTACACTTTTTTTTTCAATTAATATTTTTCAGTTTTTCTCCTGTGAAACTATTTATTCAATTTAAATCAATATATAATATATTCAACGACAACCCGAGTCCTTATGAGTATGTTTGGAAAATAAGAGCGCATTATAAATCATTATTAAAACTAGACAAATAAATTAATAAAAACATTTTTTTTTGTAAAAATTATATTCAAAAACACAACTAAATATAAACATACACACACAAAACAACAATATTATTTTACTGTAGTATACATCAGCTTTACAACATACCTATTGTAAATATTTCATTTCCAGTTATTTAGGACGTTTGTGTTGATTTATTGCCTCCATCATTTACCCCTGTGGAAAAAAAAAGTAAACATAGAATACAGTACATGTTTTTAGTAATTTTATTTTTTATCACGATATGGGGGAGCGTGATTCTCAAAGCTGCTCAGCTTTAGACGGAATCACTTATTATCTAGATGTAGCAGGTTTATAACTTATAGAAACAAATTTTAATTTAATACTTGTATTTTCACTCAAATTGTCATAGAATTATATTCACCCCGATCAGGATTCATCTTTCAAAAAAAATCATGTCTTTGCAATACTTTTTTTTAAACTTTATTTCTCTTTTTAAATTTTCATTTTAAAGTCCGATTGAAGATTAAATAAACATCAAGTGAAATAATACCTATTAGAATAAACAAATCAACAAAAAAATGCTAGCAATGGATTTTTGAAGGAATATAAATATTACTGTAATTTATTTAAAATTTAAAATTGACATATTCTATTCCATAATGTTAGGGCTGCGTTCACGTTACTGAACAAACATTGCGGTAGAGTGTTGCCAAGATACCGGCGATGAATTTACGATAACAGTATTGATTTCCCCTCACTTCTTTTTAATCCTCATTTGACATTTTATATTCAACGTGACATGATATAACTATTGAGCATTTCTATGTTTTTTTATTGAATTTTCATTTCATGTGTTAAATCGACTCATCACCGAGATGTACATTTCTGACAACTCGTATACAAATTATAATTCGCCTTTTCATTGCAAGAAATCAAGTTAATATTACTATATTTAACAGTATATAGTGATTCAGAATATAAAAATTAACATTTTCTTTTTGATAATTCTTTTACAATAACACCAAATTACAGCTAGCTCGTCAGGAAGTACGAAAAATCTTCTTGAAATATATAATAGACTACATACATACAATTTTGAATTTTTTATTATCATATATATTTTTCCAAATAAATCATTATGTAAGCTCTCAATTTTAGTATTTTTGCATGTAGCCTAAAACTATGTTAGCTCTGATACACTTTCACAAAGTAGTTTTTTTTTTCGGAACACAATAGATAGTTAAAGGAAATGCCAACTTTTACACTATTATAGTACGCCATTAAAGGTTGTGACATCAAACAATTTAACCGATATTAATATTACTGTGTACATTTACCCAAAACCAGCAAGTAATTATCTAACAAATCCATTTTTGATAAAACGCCAAATTAGGGTTATTTTTACTTAATTTTAAGACATACAAACCCTTATACTATTTTCCTATTTAAAGTTGTGAATTGCAATCAAACAATAAAAACAAAAAACCCTGTTGCTATTAACAATTTCTTAGTGGCTACAAGAAATTCCATTTTTAATAATAATAATAATGCTTAGCACCACGTCTTATTACCCACTCGGTTTATACGCTTATGTACTATATAACTAATTAGTTAAGAACTGGGAGGGTTGAATATAGAGGAAATGAAACAGCATTTGCGTAGAGAGAAAGTGAAATTTTTTAGGAAAATCCACCCTTGTTATCTCGAGCAAGATTCGAATCTGGATCTCCCCGTTCTCAGCAGTCTAGCTCAACACGAATCTGGCACGTTAACTAACTACGCCACCGAGGTGGGTCATTTTTAATATAATTTTGTTAAAACACAATCTAAAAGGTCTTGTTTGGAGATGTTTGGAAAATAGGAGCGCATTATAAATCATTATTAAAACTAGACAAATAAATTAATAAAAAACTTTTTTGTAAAAAATATATTCAAAAACACAACCAAAATATAAACATACACATATCTATTTTCCGAAGAAACCCTCGGCTCTAACGAGTGAACTCTCTTCCTCACCATAAGATCAAATTTATCTGCCGGCCTGTATTGTTGCATCGTACCAATGAAGAATATAGAAAAACTATAAGGGGTTGAATTTTTATGGCAGGAATTTTATGTCGATTCATACTTTCGTTTGGCCTATTACTAGGCCAGTCATTAGACCGTTATCCTACCTGTGAGAGTAAACGGATTATACATATAGGTTTCTTGTGTAAAGAAAGCACAAAGTTGCTGTGTTGGTTCACAAAGAATCAACACTCCGAGTTTTTTTTTCTAATCGTGATGACGATACCAGTAGTAATGATATGAGTTTCCCTCAATCAACTAAATCTAGTATTGTCAATGAGTTAGGAATAGAATCTAAGGTGAATTTCCGGTACTATGATATATCTTACATTCTCTGTGGATATATTTAAAATATATGTGGCCATCCTTTTCCAATGTGTTTAATTTGAAACCAAATATCATCAAACCACAGCATGAAACAATATAATTACCAGCCATGATGAATTTAAATGTATACAGATTGAATTTTTTAAACACAAATATAAAAACCTATAATTAATACACAATTGTGTACAATCATTAACTGTAACTTTAACTTTAGCTTTAGGTGTATAAACCAAACGGGTAGTAAGACGTGGTGCAAAAAAAACTGTAGCTTTGGAAATATTATGGCACAATATTTTGTTTGAGCACTTTTAGATAAAATTAAACTGGATAGACAGACAAATTAATTATTAGTGTAGGGAAATTTAAAATAATTCCAATTTGATTATATACAGTAGGTTGGGATGGAAACAATAAGACAATCTATGCTGAGGAAAGTGATGGACAACATGTTTAGGATTTCCTGACATCCAGATGAACTCACCTGAGTGACATCTTCAAAAATGAAAAAGTGTAGAATGTAATTTACTATTATTTAGCTAGTGAATATTTATGTTTCAATTAAAGTGTTAATGTTCAAGTTACTAATCGTCTAATTGTATATGACCTTTATTATTATTTAAAAAATTATAACTGGTGATAGACTTGGGTGCATACAACTTCCATATCACACAGAAAAATTATGCATTTTTACACCCTTGAATATTATCTAAGAATTTAATTAGTTTTATATTGGGGGTCTTATATATTCATGAATTATCATGATATTGTTGCAATGACAAGTAAGTATCCGTAATGTCAATCCAATAATCAGCTATCCACATTGTGCTATCCATTAACAAATCTTTATTTACCAACAAAAAATAGACTCCTAAGCTAAACCTTGAACTGTGCTGTAAAAGTGATAAAGTGATAACACAAATCAAGTAATAGGAATTAATATTTCAGTCTTTTTTTTTTAATAAACTGTGTTAGAAGACATGCAAATGTTACTGCGCGGTGAGGTGCAATGCTTTTCAAGACAAGACCAGTTTTAATCCAACAATTTTAATCTATTCTTCTATGCACACTCAATATCAATTGTAATTTTTACAGCATTTTACCTTATTTTAATGAAGTACTGTAAATAGAGATGTTAGACTACTTTAATTTAAGCATATAACATTGGTAAACGCCAAGCTCTAAGAATTTCATATTTAAAGTTCTACCACTGATTAATATTTTAACTTATATATATAAAGTACGATGTCAGATACACTCTTTAGTTAACGTATTCAATTTTTTTCAGGATAGAAATGCGGAATGCAGTAATTGGCGCACATTGTGGATGTAACCAATGCAAGGAAGCATAAGTTCTATCACCAAAAATAACCTTAACTGAATCCATGGGTAATCTATGTCAAAACATATTACGTAAATTAAACATTTATTTAAAAATTGGTTTCCAACAGTGCAAATAGATCTCAAATTATAGGTTATTGCTAGCATTTATTTTTTAAGTATTTACATTTCTTAAGTTTGTCAAACACAAGTTTGGCAAGATTAACTTTAAGGAAGATTTTATAAATAGGCTTTTACAAATTATAAAATATTTTTCGCTTTAACTACGTTGGGCTCAATGAAAATATTTAATTGTTATTTTTTAATCTACTTTCTCAAAATGAGATCTATAGCTCTAGGCACTTTATATACATACCAACATTTTTCTCCAATTGATATATATACTGGTACTGAATTGAACTTAATTAAGATAAATTTAATTGACTGCAGATAAATATTTGAATACCTATAACGTCAAACCTACGTGAAATAGAAGTATGGTATTGACTAGAAGCTATTGCATGTAGCCAGGCTAGTTGTATTCAATAGCTTAAAGAAATTTACATTTAAATCTCGTTGGCATGATGAAAACCACTCTATATCTTCTTTGATGACTTTGCTATCAATATTATAAAATATAAATATATACACATGGCACGCGCAGATTTCCTCCTAGTTTT
Source organism: Timema genevievae (assembly GCA_902155825.1). NCBI lineage: Eukaryota > Metazoa > Arthropoda > Insecta > Phasmatodea > Timematidae > Timema > Timema genevievae. The sequence goes on along the minus strand of CABFWO010006725.1, from coordinate 10,419 downwards.
ACTTGGTTCGTTGGAAATAAGTGTTTGTACTGCCCAGTGATGACAAATAGGCAATCATTGATGAGTAATTTTACTGTATGCCCTTGTAAACATAATTTGCACACTCTGTTTATCCTTCAAAGTATTAGTACTACCTTAAGTGTTCACACTAGAACCTTATCCTCTAAGCTATACCATAGAGCAGTGTTTCCCAAAACGTGATAGGTATTTAAGTACTTTATATTTTATATTAAATTTCATTGTTTATATTTTCAAACCTAGCAGATATTTATTTCCCTTTTTATTATGAGATTTAAGGGATTCTTTGGTCAGTCCATAGCACCAAAAACGGTTTGCAACTGTCGTAAGTTTGGTAAAAATATATCATATGGCGATCCAAGCAATGAAAGCTTGGTTCGGCCTTTCAGGTAAATAGAGGGTAACATTTGTGTTTATTCATTTATAACATGTTGAATAAAAACGTTACTGGTCCAAATATATCCAAAGAATTGAAATAGATATTTTTTCAATTGTAACAAATAATATTTACTAATAATATTTACTAACATAGCAGCCTACATTTCTTACTGTGATTCGTAACGCGGAGGATCGGACCAAATTGACTGCGTTAGTTTTGACTTTAAAACGTTTGAAATTAATGCTTTTTTAAAAGCGTTTATTACATCCTTCTTTTCTTCGTAATTCAATATTGATTTAAGTCACTTATAGACAACACTAGCACTTTAAAGTGCAACATACGAAACCAAAGAGCAAATTATAGTTTCCATCACAGCGAACGGTTATAGATACATTAGTGTAACAAGTCCAACACAACTAAATATAACTTACCAGCTCCCTCCGGAACTTTGGCTTGAACTTTGGCTAGATGACTGGCTGAAAGATCCCCCTCCTCCTTGTTGATATCCTCCTCCTTGAGGATATCCTCCTTGCCCACCACCACAAACAGAGCAGCTTCCTCCATAGGAAGGACGTTGGGGCTGTTGTTGAATTACGTAGCCTCCTCCACAACCATTTCCTCCACCACAGCCCCCTTGTACTGGATAGCCTCCTCCTCCTCCCCCACCTCCATATCCTCCTCCATATCCACCCCCTCCATAGCCCCCACCTCCTCCACCTTTCTTCTTTGGTGTTCTCTTGTTGCGAGCAAAATTATTGGCATCTTCCTCTAGTTTCTCAGAATCTACAAAAACAAATTATATAAATAGTTACACAGGATGTAGGAAAACTCTAAAAAATTTACCCCATGAGAAGAATACATGAATACATTCATTTTATCATCTCGACCGCTTGACCCCGTCCAGTCCTCATTTGGTACTTTCCTGTCATTTCAGACACAAACCACACAAATCGATACGGTGAGTCAAACAACATTTTGAAAGGAATTTAATAAAGTTCTACAAATAAATACAAATTAAAAAAAGTAGATATAAAAATTATTCTGGAGAAATTCGTATGGGCGTAAAGTTTATTTAAATGATACTAACATTTTCACTGTGGCTGATTTTCATTCCTAGTCCATTGCTTACCTCTAACAGCGCTTTAGTGTAGCTGGGTGTATTCTATTATCACTAAGTAATTTCTTGATGATGGGCAACAATAAAACGAGTTCAAACGCTCAATTTTATTTTGAACTATATATATATATATATATTATTTATTTAGGACCACGTCTTACTACCCTTTCGGGTTATACGCTTAAGTACTAATTACGCTAATGGGTCAGGGATTGGAAAGATTGTATTTAGAGGACGTAAACCCGCATTTTCTTGGAGGGAGAGTGGAAAATCACTTAGGAAAAACCACTCCAGTTCATCCGACCGAGATTCAAGCTTTGATCTCCCCGTCCTCAGCAATCTGGCTTTACACCAAACTAGCGCGTCAGTCAACTACGTCACCGAGGCGGGTTAAATTCTTCAATGAAAGATTAAGATCTACTTATCCATACAATTTTGATTGTATTGAACTTAATCTTGATGTCCAAAAACGAAAAATATCTTATCCTTGCGCAGTTGCCCATTGTTCATAAACACTTAAAGAGGTTGCAAATCACAACAAATTGACCCCAGGCATTTTGTATTAGTTTCATGTATTATTAGAGTATACTTATTTAGTTGCAAATAATTACTAAAATAATGGTTGTTGGATTATTATAAATAAGTATTTAGCACAAACAACATTTTTAAAAAAATTCATAATTTCTGGGAAATTTTACGTCAACATAAATTAAATGTATTTTATTGATTATTTTACTGTCGAATGGTTCACAAAGAAATGTAATTTCTCATTAAGCTATAAACTAGTGTAATAAGAATTGGAGCTATGCTTTTAGGGTAAAAATTGTTTTTTAAATCTCGTTGAATTTGTAGAGAGATTCTCTAATAAAACCCTATTTATAGTTAAGTTACAAGCTCTAAATAAAAATAAGTAGGTAATAAATTTCAGTTTAATATAAATTAAGCTAAGATAAAGAAAATAGTTCTGTATAAACCACAGTTAAATGCAAAAAAGCAAATTAAGAGGTGTACACTTTTTGTTTTGACTAGTATTTATAAATTATTAGTAAAAATATACGTTTAGTATCATATAAAATTGATTTATTTTAATTTGATTATATCTATCCTAATTTAATACGAATATATAGTTTTATTGAAGTCGTTGAATTGCAATCGCAAACTTCAGCACAGATTTTTGTAAACTTTGTGAAACAAGTATTGAAAAGTCATCAAAAAGCGAGTTGATCTGATGTCTTTGCTAAATAACTTGAATTATATTAAATAACTATTTTCTATTTTAAGAAATAAATTCGGAATGGCTAACAAAAATAATTCTTAAAATCCATACCTTAGAATTAAATAAGTATTTTTGATTCCACCTCTTATTTGCTGAAGTACGGTACTAATAAAAGAATTTTCATTTGGTGGCTTACTCAAAGTTTATTAAATTAGATATTTATCATTTTAGCAAACCTTATAAAACTATTTTAATACTGAGATTTACAATATTAAAGGATGATATGCTTAATATGTGGTATTGCAACCAATCAAATAAAAAAAATTAATATATTTTTTAATTATTAGCAAATTTTTTAATGGTAATCGAAATTAATTATCTACTTGTTTTACTAACTTTTTTCCTCATCATTTATACTGTTATTTAAACCTATCCATTAAATAACATTTTTTCATATCAAATTTATATTTTCCCAATATTAATTTATTTCAATAATTATTAAAGTAAATAAGTTTGTATCACTATTTTAGACTACATTAATATTTACATTTTATATTTTACAGGTCAATGTAGCAAATATTGTATCTAACACAACTGACCTTAACTAACAATATATTTTTTAATATAATATATTCATATAAAATATTTATAAACTATTAAATGTGACTATTCTAATTACCTTGAGTTGGATATTTTTGATTGTCCCCAGCTTTTTGAAATAAAGAATTGACTTCATTTTCTACATTTCTTTTAATTCGTTTGAACAAAGTCGTGCTCAACAATGCGTCCGTATCCAGGGGATTATCAACAAGTTTGACCAAGTCGAAAGCCTGGTTATTTCTCAGACTCTCCACTGCTTCTATAGGCCCTTCTACTGTTGAAATATTAACAAATCAAGACAATATATTATTCAAAGTTCACAACCTATTATTTTTAGTATTTGGTACAGATAATAAGTGGGTAAAAATGTATCAATTTTGAAAATATATTATTTTTAAAAATTCCAACTGGCACAAGAATCCTACTCCATTTTGGTAAGCCAAAGCTCTAACAGGCTCAATTTTTTAAAATCTATCAATAATTTACATTTTTTACTATGATAAAATAAGTTTATTTTACGTTACTTTTGTCCTTGGTATATATTAAAAACTATAAATTACATACAGATCTAATTACTCTAACTGATATAATATATTATGCTAGTGTTTACGAAAACAAAGAACTATCTGGATTAGTTTTAAACAATATATGTATCTGTCACTAATGATTTAATATTATTTAAAAACGTGAGAACGTTTAAAGTAATATCCATATTTTTCAAAATTTAATCTAACACTGCATATAGGGGCCTACATATTATTTCTTTGATTTATATTTTGTTTAATAGTGTCTGATTAATTGAACATAAAATCTGACATTTTATTAGTTTTAATAATGGGACAGAAATTTTAAATATGGTTTGGCTTAATTTTGTTCGTGAGTCTACATAAATAGGAAACATAGCTCTCAGCAGAATATTAAAGCATAGAAAATTAGACTGAGATTGTGGTCCTTGTCAACTTTGCAACATTTTTATGGCATGTGTTAGTAGTTCCTTTTAGTAAAACATTTATGAAAATACAATACAAATCTTGTTTTTGTGCCAATAATATTTTCCTATAGTAAACAACTGCTAGAAATTAATAATAAAATACAGGAGATCGTTATAAAGTGATGCAATATATACACGTTGGCTTAGGGCTGTGTGGAAATGTGTTTTGTTAATAGTATGCGCCGTACTTAAATGTAAATGTGTAGGTCTAAGTCTAAAATACAATTTAGTTTTATTGTTTTATATTTATATCTGTGCATTACCTACCAATACCCATCTGGGACACTTATACTTATGGGTTAGTGGTTGGGAAGGTAGAATGTGTAGGAAATGTACTATTATTTGGGTTGAGTTGGAGGGGAAAACTATTTAGGGAAAATTATTTAAGTACACTTTGTTGGCTTAGAACTGCTAGCTCCTTGTCATAAGCACACCAGACTGGATGAGACCAATGACTTTCATTTCAGCTTTCTCACCAACCGGTGTGGGTTGCAAGATATTGTGTTAATTTAAGCGTTTAAATATCGTAGCAACACGTCCTTACTTCACCATATAAATTTACAGGCAATTTAACGAAACCAATAGGTAATTAAATATATAGAAATACCACTCTAGTAAAGAGGTTCCCAAACTACTTAATCCGAAGAGCATTTTTCATGAAACAGCGAATGTTGCGAACCCTCTACTAAAAATAGTTATTTAATATTTAAGTAATGAATATGTAATATTTAATTATGTAATCACAAAGCTCCATCTCACAAACTTAATTTCTGTCTTCGTCCAAACCAGTATTAACTATTAATCGCATCGATGGGAACGCAGGCTAAGGCGTCAACCCAGTCTTGTCTGGTTTGACGAAGACGGCGAGATTAGATATCAGGTGTATTGTGTTGATTTTCTACTTTGAAAAATCTTATAAATGGTGGAGAATAGAAAATTTAATTATTTAAAAAAACTACAGTTGAACTAAGTTTCTTAAACTTAGTTCAACTGTAGTTTTTTTTTTAATAATTAAATTTTTCACCCCAGGATAAAGCAAGATAGATTTTGACTGATGCATGATTGTCATCCACTAATGGCAAATAGCGTGCACGATATATTCCTAAACTTCCCCTTGTTAGTTTATTCTCTTGAGTCCTTATACTTTCCATATTTAATTACAGCTGGATAAACAATTAGCACTGTATATGTGACTTTAATATTAAATGTTATTTAATATTGATGTAAAAAACTTACATTTTTCGAATATTTCACTTTCATATCGTTTTGATTAAACGTATACTTGTTATTTATCTCACTAATCGACACTATACAGTATCAGAAGCATGATTAAATTTAAATCTTGAAAAAAATTATGTTTGGTCTAATTTACTTTTCGCATTAGAAAAAAATATTCCTCTCTGTTTCAAATCTCTCGTGAACCCTGATACAGGTACTGTAATACTTACTACATTGTATTTAAATCTTGTGAGGATTCTTAAAGTAGAAATTCAATATGAGTGACAATGTTTTGATCTCCATAGCACTTTAGAGTCCAGGACAGCGGAATAAATCAAAGTTTCGAGTTTGTTTGTCAATTTATGTATTTTCTTTTTAACGGCGCAAGCCAGGGAAATGGTTTCGTTTGATATTGTGTGATGTCTAGAGGAAAATTATAGATTTTATAAATCTGAGTTGGTGATTCAGTTTTTCCTGGTTGAGGTTGGTTTTTCCTAAGTGGTTTCCCACTCTTCTTCCATAAAAATGTGGGTAGATTACCTTTAAAATGCTTCCTGCCTCATTAGAGTAATTATCATAGTACGTATAACTTGAACAGGTAGTATGACGCGGTGATAAAATAAAAGTACGTCAATGAATGAGTGACTGAGTTAACGAAGCTATCTTATATTAATACATTATAGACTTACTATCTTCAAAAAACACTTATTACATATTCCAATAGTACACATAGCAGGGGTTCCCCTAAAATAAAGCACAGTAATTGCCGACACCCTCTCTTTAACTTGCTTGAAATCAAAAGGAAATGGCATTGATTGTATCTTTGTTAGATGTCAACAATGAATAACAGCTTATATATTATCTTATCAAATTAATGATTTGCTTAATTTATCCAAACTTTCTCAAGAGCCTTGAATGTCTAATACTGCACATATAAATGTAATTCTTTCTCCAGTCACTTCCAAATTCAGTGCAGATAAAATGTCAATTTTGAAATTGTCTAGTGATTCCCATAACTTGCATCAGGGTCAGACAGTTAATCGGGTTCTCCACTACATCTAAATCGGTGAGCCAATTTATACAAAATTAAGCTATATTGAAAGAGCTGACAGCTTTAAGCTTTCCTACTTAAAAGCCGCTCACTAGATGTCCATTTCAAACAAATTCATTAGAGCCATTTTTAACAAATTTGTAATTCAAAAACTCACTCATCAGTAAACTACTATTAATTTTAGGGCTAGGGTCAAAATAAAAAAATAAATCTTGACAGAATCTAAACATCAAGTTTGAACAAAATCCATATAAACATTTTAGATCCGTAGCCAGGGACAGACAGACATGCGTGTGAACAGACACAGACAGATAGATATATATGCTTGCGAACAGACAGACATACATACATGCGTGCGAACAGACACAGACAGATAGATATGCTTGCGAACAGACAGACATACATACATGCGTGCGAACAGACACAGACAGACAGTTATGTATGCAAATAGACACAGACAGACAGTTAAGCGTGCAAATAGACACATACAGACATGCGTGTGAACAGACACAGACAGACAGTTATGCGTGCAAATAGACACATACAGACACAGACATACATGCGTTTGGACAAACACAGACAGACAGGCATGCGGACAGACACAGACAGAGAAGCATGCGGAGAGACACAGACAGACAAACGGAAAGACAGACATTCGTGCACAGACATAAATGTAAAGTCTACTTTATTTGGATTCGGGTTCGAGATTGATTTTTTCACGATTACAATACTTTCTCTTGATATGATAAAGTATAAATGAGTCTCCTTTGTGATATTTTTCTGTCCTATTTTTAGCAAAAATATGGCCATCATAAATTAATATAAAGGATAGGAGGGATGGAGGGTATTTATTAAAAAGTGCACTTGCATTAGTTTGGAAAGAATGGAAAAAATAATGATAAATCATGTGTGGAAAAGTATCCCACGTTCTCCTGACCAAGTTTTGAGCCTAGTCCTTCCCACCACTCACTATCCATCTGTGTGTGAGCCTGACGCCTTACATTACAGGATAAACAATAACGGCCAATCTGAGCTCTATTTAAATGTATTCCCGTATATTAATTGTCCATATTATTAATTACAATAAAAAGAACAATAAATTCACTTACTAATATGGTTTTGTTCTCCTCTTGTAGAGGCCAGCGTGATTGCAACTGTCGTGAATATGAACATTAGTGTTGTCATACTGGAGCCAGCACATTCCATGATGGTGGTTTGCTAACTCCTAACTACGGTCTGACCCTTCAATAGATTCTGTGAAGGTAATTTACTAACTAAAGAGAGCAGGCGTATGCCCGTGTAATGAGGATTAATCCACTCTTTTGATGCTTATATAAGTGCGGCCTTGTGCGTATATAATTTTCAAACAAAACTATACACATCTTTAATTATCGTATGTAGAATATTCTAGGATATTCCCCTCTACCATAATAGGAAACCAAATAAACGGTACTTCCATAAACAACATTTATTTAGTGTTTAAAACCATGTATTCACCATTCGCGAAAAGTAAATCAAATTGCTCCATTGTTGTCCACAAACAATCAGAGTGTTAAATTTTATGAGAATGTTTTCAAATTAAATAGTATAACATTAATGAAGTGTATAAACAAATATATTTCGAAGACAATCCTCTCAACAAAATGTTAGTTATAATGGATATCTCTAAGCCTATATAAAATTGAGTTATGTTGTTTTTCAAAGGAACTTTGTGAGCCCCCCGGTCACGTACTCACGAAATGCTGTGCCGTGAAAGAACACAACCTAAAATTATGAGCTCAGTAATAAGTAATCATACGTTTATGACAAGGACAACAATGATATAAGTTCGCATAAAGCTATTTTTTTTAAAAAATTGAACTAATTTATATTTTGTTGGTTGCAATACTATTCCTTAGCTATTGCCCAAAACATATATCAAATATTTTCTATTAGCTCTAAAATTAATTAAGATCAGGTTCAACCTATACTGGTGTTCAAACGGTCTAAGGCTTCACTCTTTCAATAGACTGAATGGATGGTGACGGATAGGTCAAGTTTCGAATCTTGGGTGGATACATCGAGGATAGTCCTGATCAAATGATTAATCGGTGTGGTTTTCTCACCCACGCTAATACAGGTACATTTCCTTTCAAACAACCTTGCTCATCATAACCCTTAAATCATTCCGCTTATAACTATTATGTTGAACGTAATAATGTATTTAAGGTCTACCGTTATATCATTGATTTGTTTTTAATTAAATAAAATTATTTAGTGTCTTGTTTGAGTAAAATATTGTTGGATTTAAAAAATAATAATATTTGTTTCTGTGCTCTGCTTCGTACTACCGACACTAATACACTAATGGGGTAGGCGGTATTAGGGTAGAATTTTGAGTGAGTGCATCCGTATTTGCGAGGAGAGGTGTGTGAAACTATTTTGCAAAATAAACCTCAGTACAGCCGACTTGAATTGAAAACCTTCGCTGGCCAACAGAACAAGACGAGACTGACGCCTTTTTTCGCGTATAATGTGACGCCAATACATTCATTAATTTCATATTTTAAGTTTCAAGTTAGATAAAAAGGTTATTGAACATAATATAAACTTATTTTAACCCTGGGTATAACTTAATCATTGTTTTAATTTTTCAAATCTGATATTTCTTAAATCTTAATGATAATGTTTATTAATTTAAGGGGATGTATCAACATTATCTTGATTAGCGGATAGGTTATCACAAAATTGAAGGCAAAATAATCTCCAGTTCATTCTGTCTGGTTTGAATCCGGATTAAATGACGGATGCTAAACTCTCTGTAGTGCCAAATTCACCGGTAATATTTAAGGTTTATGTAATTGCTACGCTTGAAGTTGTTTTAGAAAATAAAAAAATATTAAAACAATGTGATCGTGACTATTATCTTGTTGGCTTGAATAAAATTAAAAGGATTTAATCTTCTTCATCAATCACAGAACCTTGAGCGTCATGGGAAATCCATTTTTATTTTTATTCCTTTTAGCTGTTTGTTGTAGCAGCCGTAAGCAACACTCCAAGGTTAGAAAGGCCAAGGTGAACGTGATGTCATGGTGGATTCCCAACAACTTCAGGTGATTGTTTTCAAGAGTAGATCCTAAAAAACTCCAAACATTTAGTAATAGTATTTCCATTTACATAAATAGCCACCTATGGATAATTAATACATGTATTTGCGCTAATTATCTGAATGTGTAAACGCGCCACTAAATATCAGTACTAGAAATAATAGTAAATATAATAAACTAAATTAATTCAAAACGAAGGTGAAGGTGGCGTGAGAGCAGGTCTGTTCTGGAGTAATAGTGTATAATTATGTTTAAAAACACTACAGATTGTTTCAATAATTATTTAATATTTTAAAAAATTCTTGCCTTCTCCTATTGGGGACCTCATCCTAGGCTATCATAGGTAAAAATCCTCCCTAATATTACATTTATGGTTAGGGCCTTGCGTCAGGGGCTGATACTGTTGACTATTTCGGAAAGACAAACCTCAAACCGTCTACAATATGGTTTTGTTTTCTTGAGATGAATTTGGATGCAGTTAATCAACATTTAGTCTTTTCCTTAAGTTACCTTCAATTGTATAATTCAAATGGCCGTTGGACAGTGCTTATAGTAAAATGCATGAACTTAGATCAACCGAAAGATAATTTAACACAAAAGGAACAATGTGGTGTAGCTCTCAACTTATATTAATCCAGACCTATGTTTTTTTAATGTAATCCTAACTATTATAAATGCGAATGTGAGTTTGTTTGTTTGTTTGTTTGTTTGTTACGCTTTCACGCCTAAGCTACTCGACCGAT